>CM040241.1:85100105-85331268 GCA_022545495.1 Chrysanthemum lavandulifolium | reverse complement strand
CGGATCGAATCGGAGTTTCCTTAGGTAGCCACCGACCTACAGTTATTGTAAAACCCGAAAATCTAAAACCTATATAAAGACTAAAATACCCTTGGAACCAAGAATAATAAAATACGTAAAACACGTTTATAATAAAGTACGAAATTAAAAACCTAATAAATAAAACTTAACGAATATAATTTCGTGGATGACTTTGGTACGACGAAGGACGTATATGTTTCGCTAATAAGTTGGGCCGTTTGTTTGTTTATTGGATTCGTGTCTTTTGTTTTTGTTTTGCGCCAAGCCTAAGCCCAAGAGGGTGTTTGTTTTGTTCGTGTGAGCCAAGGAGGAGGGGGGCCGAAGCCCATTTTTCTTGTGTGTGTGTTCGGTTGGACCCAAGCCAACCCAAACCCAATCACTTTCCTAATCTAACTCAAATACTACAACTATAAATACAACACATAATCATTAAATTGAAACCCTAGTTTTGCTTTGCCTTTTCTTTTCCTTTTGCTCGGCCGAGAGTCTCACACACACCCTTGGTGTCGATTTTTCTTATTCAAGTGAAGGTATAACGTTTATTCATCTTCCTTTTAACATATTATGCATGTATATGTTGAGATATACTTTGTTTAGCCGCGGTTCTTTTCTTTTTGTTTTGGCCGAGAGGTGGTAACCAAGGAATAAGGAAACCCTAATTTATTTTAACCTTGTAATTAATAAGGAACGTGTAAGTAATAAGTAATATTGATTCGGGTCATGTATATGTTGAGCTAGGTTAATTCGAGACATGCATGAGGTTGGACGAGGCATGCATGAGTTTCGAATGGGGTTTAAAACATATTAACTTGTGTATGAAACATGTTTAGATGAGCTAGGTCTTGTGTAAAACATGTTAGCCGAAACCCTAGGTGAACCGAGTATATATATACATGAGATTTAGACGTGTAATTAATAAGTAAGAGTACGTAAATATAAACCCTAGTTTTAAAATATGTAAAGCGTATAAAGTATACAAAACCCTAGTAACTTATGGTCACATGAAATCATAAACGTGTATGATAAAGAGTAAAAGTAAAGAAGGTTCTTAATTACGTATTAGGTTAAGTAGCAAGTCATTAAGACGTAACATATAAAGTAAATGCATATTAATGAGATATTAAAGAGTAAGAAACCCTAGAACGTAAATGAGAGTATATTAGGGTTTGAGCTAAATATAGTAAGTGTTATTTCATGTGTGAGTTATAACTTATAAAACTATTTTCTCATTTAACTTAGACTTTAATAAATGATATAACGAACCCTAATCTACAACATTGATTATAAAATACTTAAGACTCATTAATAAAACCCTAAAGTATAAAGATCACTAATTATGGATACCAAATATTAAAGATCATTTTGACGATTATGGAATCATTAATAACTTGGACGATCGTTAATGTCTATAGGTTACGTGAAGAGGAGTAATCCTTTGTTTTCGCCTTTCGCTTTTTGATCTTTGCGTTGGAATAAGGTATGATATTCGACCTTTTCAAGAAAGGTTTCTCTTAATGTTTCTTTCGTATTAGGTTTTCCTAAGCCTTTGCTATGAATCCCAAATCGATTTTGTTTGAGCTATTGCTTATCCGAACTTTGATTTACGAATTATGAAACATCTTATTTTGAACTATCCGATATGAAAACTATGATTTTGGAAATATGAATGATTTTCCGATAAATATGATCCGTGTCGGTTATGACATTCGATTTGACCTAAGATAGTTTGACACCGAGCCAAATATTTCACTAGTCATGGGGTTCCATGTCCGTATCGATGATGCACTCGATATGACTCTAGGCGAGAGTGATGTTCGCCACGCCTCGGATGGTGAAGCATATTTGTGAATATGTAGGAAGGGCGATGGATGCATCCTAGATCCGTTATCCGTTATATGTTATATGTTATCCGATGATTGATGTTTGCGTGCGTGCACGCCCTTCATAACTCGTAGGTCTCCCACAAAATGTTGCCTTGTGTGAATATGAATGTGATCCGATATAAGTTCGGGCTCGTGGTAGTTGACTATAAATATCTTTTGAAAATTATGATTTATGTTTTGAAAATGATAAAGACTTTGTTATTGCTCATTCACTTTATTTCATATCCGTTATCGCTTAGTATTAGCTTTTGCTTTCATATCTTCTCACCGGGCTTTTGAAGCTCACCAAGACTTTTCTTTTCTTCCGGCGGTATCTAAGCATTTGAAGTCGGGTTGCTTGGGATGAGTGCTTGAGTGGACTTACCTTAGAGATTTTAGCTTTGATTTCTTATGATGCCATTTAGACTTATTTATTTCGGATATTATGTTTGAAGTTTATTTTGCTTCCGCTGGGACCTATGTATTGAAGTCATTTTTGACTTGGATTTTTCCGCATTTATGTTAAGACTTTCTTTTGGTTATGAATGTTTTGCTTTGATATGACACCATTACTTGTGATTCCTTTACCTTGGCGGGTCGGGCGTTCTGCTTATCCTTAAACTTCCGTGCTTGGTGGAGAAGAAGCGAACAAAGGTACGCCGCTTCTCGCCTTGTTCTCTCGTCATGAATGGGATCGCTCAAGCTAGGTCGATTAGAGCAACATTGTATGAGAACATATTACCCATATTCGGGGACAAGGGCTAAACGACCTCTCGATCAACGAGCTCTTAGTGTGTTTGTGAAAAACTTTAATTTTTTTTACGGAGTATTTCTTTTTTAAAACGACAACTAATTATTCCACAATTTATACCCTACAATCATCTCAAATGTCCTAAGCAAGACTTGAATCCACAACTATTTGGTTGGTGAACTTCTGACACAACAAATGGTGCCATTGAGACACAAGCCTTTAAAAGTTTATTCTAATAGCTTATTTGCGTTTACTTTGTATCATGTGGCTTAATGATTGTACATTTTTGCACTGAAATGTGTTTTTATGATCACACTGAATTTGCTAAATATATATATTTTAGACTAAAATACACGGTTGATCCCTAAACTTGTCACTGCGCTTCGCGTTGGGACAAACCTGGGCATTATCATCGCAGGAGGTCCAAAACATGGGCTTTATATGCCAAACTCGTCCCTTGACCAATAACGCCGATGTCAACGTTCCGTTATACTCCAGAAAACCCCGTTATCATGTTACTGTTGAGGGTAGAAAAGTCATTTTACTTGATGTACTATAGCAGATGTCTTGTCCAATTTCCCGCCATTATGTAGAATATAACAAAGTTGTGTACTCATTGCTCATCCCCAAACTTGTTTTGGAAGCCTACCCAGAAAACCCTAATGCAATGTCAATCATCAAATCAAATAATCTAAGTAAGAAAATAACAAACACCAACCTTGGATTTACTCTATGGCGAATAAGAGAATATCATTTCTTTGATGATCATGAAATTGAGGAAAAGTCGCAATCGTGAGATATTCTAAGTCTTTTTGGTTATAGCCTATTACAATCATATGTTAGTACGATCGCTAAGTTATTCCCTTTAGGTAACTTTAGCTTAACATTGTTTTTGTATATTTTTATACAATGGTGAACCAGATCCTTTAGCATGATGTTCCATTATGAAGGTACATTCAAATACTTTCCAGGTAGAATATATCAAGGAGGCAAGAAATGCCTTGTTGATCATGTGGAAATAAAAGAGGTATCCGTTGATGAAATAGATGCTCTCATGACCCAAATCGGTTATGAGATTGGACAAACCAATTATTTCTACTTTCTTAAGCCTGGTTGTACATTGGACGACGATTTGTTTTCTTTGCGTGAAGCTGCTAATGTTGAGTTGTTGAAAGATGCTGTCATAGAGCATAAGCTGATAGATGTCTATGTGGAAATAGGGAAGACAAGATTAGAACTTTCGGAAATGTCCCCATAATCAATTAAGACTGTGTTTTGGGAGATGGATGAAGATAGGAGAAAATTTGCTACTGCGGCTATTCAATCTTGTTGTAGACGATTGGTGTTAGATGATCTTGATAATGAACCTACCCTAGATCCTTTTATCCAACTTACACAAGTGCCTATGGACGTCAATGATATTGGTGAATCTAGCAATTTTCCAAACACTGAGCCTGTATTTTCCACCCTAGACACATCATTTGCTAGCCAACATGTTCATAACAGTGAGCGTGCTGGAGTACTTATTGATGAGGACAATGCTATTAAGGAGCCTGATAATTTTGAGGTTAATCTGTTCCGAGTGACTCAGGGGAAACACTTAGACAAAGTAGGAAGAGCACTAGTTGATGTCAATAACGAGTTTGAGGAGCCCGATAATTTTGAGGTTAACTGCTTCAATTGACTCGTGAGAAGCACTTAGACAAAGCAGAAGAGCACTAGTTGATGTCAATAACAGTTTGAGGAGCACGATGTGGATGTAACTCTGTTTCAATTGACTTACGATAACATGGAAGAGGATCCTGGTGTTGATGTTACTCTGTTACAAGTGTGTGACACTAGTGACTTAGGCAATGCAGTTGATGATTCAATTCAAGCTAATGAAGAGAACACTTGTCAGGAGAATGATGCACAACTTACTATGGTCCAAGTAGGTTAGAGTAATGAGTTAGATGAAGCAGAACAACCAAGAATATAAGTGATGACATGCGGTTGGAAAATGATTTACCTATGATGGTTGATGATGTCTTTTAAAGGACTATGTTTCTTTCCAACAGTGCACTTTGCAAATGGAGTCTATACCACATTCTTCTATTCGGTCGAGTTTGCTACTGCGGGAAGTCAAAACCTAGTAAGAGAGCATCCAATAGAAACTAGCAGGAGTTGTTTTTTTCAAGAATGACAAAACAAGAATAAGGGTCGATGTAAAGGTTGTGTTCCACTTTCGTGCCCAAGTGAAGGTCCCGGACCGGATATAGGCCCATCTAGAAGTCCATTAAATGAAGGGGTATAAATGCATTGCTTTCTAGCAAAAGGACCCTTCAGAAATACTCACCCATGGCTATTGTTTGTCGGCAGGAATGGTGAGATAGGTATCCGGTCACCGTCGAACATATAATGAGCAACACACTTGTTTGCAATCAAGGGCGATCAAAGCTTTTGACCTTCACTATATCTCACGTAAAATTACAGCACAAATTGAAACCAATCAATTGGTTCTTGTCAAGTCTGTGCATAATCAACTTACCAACCAATACGAGCTTCAAGTGTCCCTGCAGAAGGTTTTAAGGGCCAAAAACCTAGCAATAACAGCCAACAAGGGTCAATTCAAGCTACAATTTACCATGTTGAGAGATTATGTTCAAGAGTTGCAGAAGACAAACCCTAATACAACAGTTGTGATAAATGTGGAACGACATCCAGATGAGGCTCTTCCAACCAGAGAATTCAAGAGAGTATATGTTTGTTTAGGTGCACTAAATGAAGGATTTAAAACGTGTGGAGATCGTTTTGGGGTGGGTGCTTTTCAATTCGTGGTCCTTTGAATGGTCAATGATGACAACTGTGGGAATTGATAGCAACAATGGTATATACCCTTTAGCTTATGCTTTTGTTGAATCGAAAACATAGGATCATGGAATTGGTTTCTTCATTGTTTATCCGATGATATAGCACTTGAGCCAATATCAAGCATAACTTTTATTACCGACATGGAAAAGGTACTCCTTAACTGCTCATGAATTGAAGTCTCTGTTTTGAAATGAAGTAAACATATATGATTTTGTGCGGGGATATAAGTAGAGCTTTAGGAGAAGTTTTTCCGGATGCGTAACACAAATTATGTATTAGAAGCATTCATGAGAAAATGAAATTGCAATGGAAAGGTAGGGCCTACAAAGAGCATTTGTGGAAATGTGCAATGACCTCGGTTGTTATGCCGTTCAGCTATGGTCGATTTCAAGAAACTTAATCAACCAGCCCATGATTGGTTAAGTAAGATACCACCGATCCATTGGTCAAGGTCACATTTTCATGTAAGTGATCTATCTGTTTCGCTTAATTTGTATTTGTTAATGCAATATAAATGCTTATAATTAATTCATGTTTATTATCGCTTATCTTTAGGAGAGCTACTTATGATGTGTTACTTAATAACACGTGTCAATTGTTTCATGACAAAATAATTGAGGTTTAAACAAACCAATTATTACGCACTTAGAATACATCGTGAATAATGTATAAAGAGGATAATGCATGTTCTTATGGTGATTGAGAAGAGTGATGGGCCACTAACACCAACCGCACAACACATGCTAGAGGCATTAAGAAAGAGGTTGTTAAGTATAATGTTTTATGGAATGGGGAACTAAGTTTCGTGTTAGTGGACCATGGGGTGACCAATGTGTAGTTAATGTTGTACACAAGTCTTGTACTTGCGAAGATGGGAGATAACGGGTTTACCATGTAAACATGTTGTTGCTACCAATTGAATATGGCTTTAAATGGGCAACAAGTAGGAGTCAGTAGAAACATGGGATAATCCTTGTTACTATCTACTCACTTGGGAGGCAACCTACCATCACCATGTCCACCTATAACTAGCAAATAACATTGGGAAAAATCAATCATACAACAACAATTGTTCCACGAAATCCGAAACAAACCCGCCTAGCTCAAGAGGTAGAAAAGAGTTAGGATAGCTCCACAAAGTGAAGAGATTGTGAAGGATGGTAAGTTGTCAAGGGCTTGGAAGAGTGTTAAGTGTAGTATTTGTGGCATTGCTGGACACAACCGGAAAACATGCCTAGGGTATGGTGGAGCTGAAAGTAGTCGAACTGCCAATAAGAGAAATGTCAAACAGGTGACTACTAAAGCTGCAGCAATGTAACATATTGGATTTCACAAACACACAAACAATCGCAAATATGGGGCGTACAATATGAGGTTTTAGAGAGAGAAAGTGGAAGATGGGAGCCTTTCTAGAGAGAGAAAGTAAACAAAAGAAAGAAGGTTAGATTGAGTGAAGGTCCAACCTCTACCTTGGGAGGTAGAGGTATTTATAGTTACATACAATACGCCCTCCTAACGGATCGTGGATCGTGCATACAGTGGGTAAAGACCCGTCCTTCCTCCACGGTGTTGCACTAAACTAAACTACACTAATAACTAACAAATAACGTAACTAACGATATGTCTACGAGCTAACTTATGCTAGATAATATTTGGGGTGACCGATACTTCACTTTGGAATTTATAATTCCTAACAATCTCCTCCTAAGGGAGGTCACCCATGTTTTACATTTCGAATCCTAGCATTCTATTTAATCTTCAGTCTTGAGCTCGTAGACATTAATTCTTCAACATCTGCATCTTTGTGCTTTAGCAGTGATTCTTTAAAGTCCGATAACTTTGTACTTTTAGTGGAGGCCTTTAAGCGATCCACATCTTTGATGATCTTCGAGCTTTATTCGAGATCATCGCCACAAGAAATCTCGGATCACGCTTTATTGTGTTGCCATCATGTGATGTTGTGACTTTTGGACCGACATGCTCACACTTTCGTGATCATGACATCTTTCCATCGAGTAGCGGAAGCTTTCTTTGGTTCATGATATTTGCGCAGAGAAAGCGTAAGCATAGTATAAAAATATCGAGCCGTGTTATGTAGATATGGACTAGACATGATTTCTTCAATTAAGTGGATGTTGTGAGCATGCGGCTTTGGATTGACTTCTCAATTACGATCACCGCAACCGTCAAATGTACCGCAAACAACGCTAGCAATAAAATACACGAAAGTGTCTTTGATCACTTCGTTGAATTGAGGTACACGCCCACGGTTCCCGTTGATCGATACAAGTACCGCTGTGATCGTGTATAATTCAAGAATCTCCTTGTGTGGTTTCACAATGTTGTAGTCGTTCTCAAACTGAACGCCTCAAAGAAGACAACACGAGTGAGTGAATCAAATAATTGAGATTCAGCGATTGATGAAAATTTGATTTGAAAAACAATCGCGTATTACTTAGAAGAAAGAGTTTTGCAATACGACGAAGGTTTTATGAGAAAGATCAATTTTCAATCATAAATACTTTTTGTATTTGAAAAGAGTACACATTTGATGTGCTAGAGAAAAGAAGAGATTCGCACATCGAACGGTTTTTCCAAAAGTATTTTTTTCAATCAAAGATACTTTTTGAGTTTGAAAACATGATTACACATTCGATGTGCTAGAGAAAATAAGATTTGCACATCGAACGGTTTTTCCAAAAGTATTCGTCAATTCATTTCCTGGACCAAGGTTGATTCAAGAATGAATTGCCCCATTGTTCCTATCCAGTTGTCACAAGCTTGATATTTTGGAAAGATCTCACATGTCACCCACCAAGAGCTTGTTTGATGTTGGCTCTAGAAGGATTTCCATCTTCATCGTGAATACTTTTACATATCACTCGGATGTTCTGGCAATACCACAAGGATAATGCGTAGGACTTTCAATATATACTTACTTTCCACATTGTGTGAAATAGCAAGTCTTCATTAATTTTGTGTCCTAATGAGATATTGTGGATGATCTCTTGGCTCTAGACTCAATTGTGCACATTTGGTTCCTATGCCGGAGACCAGGGAGAGGGTCTCCTTCTTCAATATCAACAATCTCTAAGAGAAAGTCGATAGATTATGTAGGTTCCCGTGAGAATGAAACAAGCCCTTTAAAAGGAACTTGAGTAGCTTGGGAAGTTAGTGCGATGCGTCACCGGGTCTATGACGCCTTGTCTTCAATACCGGTGTTACCTTAGTAACCACCAAGAGCATATGTATTGAACCCGGTTTCGCCTAAGGTTGAATTAATGGAGGGCTATTTCTTTCACCATTTTCTCATTTCATTTCTTTTCATTCTTCAACCCTTCAATGCTTACAGAGACTTCATAACTAGAACCTTGTTGGGTTTATTCCAGTTCTAGCTCAATCTCAGTCCGCACTCTTCCCAATTCTCACTTTTCTCCTTTTTTCAATATACCTAAGGACTCTACACTTTCTAGTGGATTGTCCCAGGGTAGATCCCTCCGGTTCTGGCGGATCATGGGAACTAATACCTAACCTCACCATCCTTATAACTCCATGCATAAAGTAAAATGGTCGGTCTTTTGGTACAGTTCATTCCTTCACGAAACCAATTGAAAAATCATTTGGAAAATCAATCAAGGTACTTGTGATATAAAATCAAAGCATTTTATACCTTAATTGTTTTGATCATTTAGAAAAGCTCCCCCTCAACATGTGCATATGATTTTGAAATTGTTTAGCACATGGAAGCAAGAGTTATTTGAAATATTTTCTTTGATCACAATTTTCATAGAAAAAGCCATTTGATTTTCTTGGTAAAATTCTCCCCCTCAATATGTGCGTAGGATATTTGAAATCATTTTATCACATAGAGGAAAGAGTTCATTTGAAGTACATCCACGATCACAAAAAAACCATTAAGAAACCATTTAGAAAATCAATCAAGGTACTTTATGTTGAAACATAGAAATCTTTGTACCTTGAAAGTTTATTTTCTTTTTGAAATGCTCCCCCTCAATATATGCTTCGAGATTCGAAAGCATTTAGCACATATGGGAGAGCAGCCTGCACAATTGAATAAAAACGATCACCTTTTATCAAATTTCATTATTAAATCACAAATTCTCCCCCGATAAAAAATATCAAACCCTATGAGATTTTGGAGCCCAAGTGATTTAATAAGGTTTAGAAAATATGAGAGAAAATGTGGCATGTTTTAAATACTCATCATGTTTTTGGATAAATGCTCCTCCTCAATCACGTGCATCATATATTGAAATCGTTTGGCACATGGAGGCAGGAGTGCCTTTAAAGGACTAAAACCAATTCCATTTAAACAAATTTGAGATTTAAATCAGGATCTCTCCCCAGATCAAAAATTTCAAACCTTTTGAGATTTGTGATCCCAATTGATTTAAATCATTTAAAAGATTTTGGGGAAAGACGTGGCTTGATTTAATTTTGAAAAATGATTGATACAGATCAATTTTAGTCATTAAAGATTGTTAGTGTCAGGTATGATAGTTTTTAAGAGATCTTTAAGTAAAATAAAACAATTTCACAATCAAACAAGAACAGAAAAAATTTCATTTTGTAAGATCTTTGAGTTTTAAAGAAAATCATACCATGACATAACATTAAATCTTTAGATCACCACTTATTATTGTACAAACGGACCTTTTATGAAGAAATATCGTATGAAAATATTTTATTTTAAATCACTCTCCCCCTCAATCGATGACCGTAGTCGTTGATTGAGTGACTTAGGTTTTGATAAAATGAAGTCCGGTGATTTTCAAAATTAAGTCCAATTTATTTTCAAAACAATATTATTTTAAAAATTGTTTTAAATAAATGGTATCATCACAATTATCCTGCACAAAGATACGTTAGGTGGTTGAGCTGCTTTTGTTGTTGTTGTTGCTGGAGGTTTGAAGAGAACCATCTGTGAAGCGGTGAGACTTCTTACGTTGCATTTTTTTCATGCCAACCGAGGTCAAATTAAGCTCGCTTCTTCATTTGTCAACCCAAGATATAGTTACCCTTTCCTTTTGGCATCCAATCATCTTCAATTGTGGGATCCGGATCGGAACATTCTTATATACCAATATACCGCATACGTTAGTGAACACACATACGATATATGGTGGTCGACATCACCCAAACAAAGAATCGACTAATTAAAGTCAATCCAACATATCAATCGGATCATGTAAAGCATGGAAATAATGTGTTCATCAAACTTTAATCATCTAAACCTAACAATCATATCCTATGCACCTAATCCTTCAACGTAGGTTAACATGTTTTACATTTAAGTATGTAGGATAATTAGATAAGTCCGTTAGATGATATAGATTTGAAAACATTCTCCCCCTCAATCTATAACTTATTTTTCTGAAAAGTTTAAAAGCACTGAAGTCATTGATTGAGTTTTCAATTTTTACAAAAACTCTGATTCTTATTGATTTTTCAAGCAACTCATTTTCCACCATTTTGAAAAACAACAAATATTTTTATGAAGAATTTTAGAAGGAAAAACATTTGTGTAGGATAAGCAGTCTTTTTGACGACATGCTTTCCTTGTTTTGTATTTAGGAAAAGTGCACGAAATTTTTGAAAATTGGTTTAGCGCAACACTTTCCTTTCTTGAAAAACGGGTTGCTATCTGAAATAATAGCAAGCCATAGTTTTAAGCACGGGTTACGATCTCAAGTAATCGCAAGCCATAGGTTTAGCACGGGTTACGATCAAATAATCAGAAGCCATATTTTGAGACATGTTTAGAAAGAAATATTTACACCTCTGCTCGAACTTCATCTAAAGTCCCGTGCCATTATTGAATGACATTTCTAAGACCTTAGATGTTATCGATACCGAAGACATGTCTTGAGAAAACATATTTTTGGTATTTTTCAATTTTCTGATTTTTATGGGCTTTTGTTGATTTTTTATATTTTTCTATTTTGATTTTGTTGGTTTTATATTTTGTATTTTGCTTTTGAAAATTTATTTACAAAGATAGAGAAATAGTTTAAGAAGATGATGATACGAGTACCGAGATAAGGAAATCGCTCAAGACTTTGTAGAAGATAAAGTCATCATCTCTTAAACTTTCACCACCAAAGCATTCGAGGCTCTTGAATCGTCAGCAAGAACTTGAGCCTTCAAAAGTGAATCTTTGGTAGCTTCCCCCAACCGACAAACCACGTAAAAAGACCATTTCCCCCAAGAAGAAGAAGTGAAGCAAATAGTTTAATTGTATGAAGCTCAAGAACCCGAAGAAGACGATAACACCGAAGTAACAAGTTAACACGGATCATTTTGTGGTTATTAAACCCAAAATAAATGATTAAGCCCGATCACATGAACTTGTTGTGCGTCCCGATGTACACATAACTCTTGAGTTTGAGCAATTGTCAATTCAGAGAACAATATATCAACACCTTCATTTCACCAAATGCATTCCAGTTATCTAACATATAACCAATCACCCATAACGCATACATGTACCCAACAAGAGAAGAGACAACGACATCACAATAACGGTTGAATCACCGATCTTCTCTGCGGATGTCAACTCCGAATAACCGATTAAGCTCGATCATGTGAATATGTTATGCGACCCGGATGTACACATATCTCTCCTTGATGGTTGCGATCTCATCGGAATCATCATTACATTGTGTACATGAAGCACTAACCGGAAGCACTTTATCATAAATCATATAGAAGATATCGATAAGCAATATCATCTCACGCTCCACATATTCTTCTCATATTTCTTCCTACTGAAAGCCGAGATAACACATACCAAAAGTATCCAGAGACCACTTCCCCCAAATGGTTGGAATAATATGTCCTTCCCACAAATAGTTGGAATAATACACCAGAAGCTATGAGTAAACACTGAGTATCTCTACGGTTATGACATTTGTCTTTCCCGGGATTACTTCAATAGAGAAGAAGTATTAGGTTCATCATGTGTACTCGTTGTGTATTTAGATGTATGTCTCCTTCCCCCTTGCTGGTTTTGATACCTCAGAATCAGCAACACATTATACATATCAAATATTCTTGAAATAGAGAAGAACAAGAATTAGCTCAAATGAATCTGTGAGAATCAACTCACACGTAAACTCTCCTTGACTATCTTTATCAACCCATACGTAGACAACTTGAAGTGACTACTAAAGAAGAAAACCGAGATACCAAACTTGAAACTGAAGTCGAATTCTCCACATTTGTATCTTAAGCTTGCACTTAGTGATGGAAGAACGGTGTTGAGAATTTATGCACCAAGAAAATCTCTAAGTACTCAATACTCAACCAAAGTATGAGACATTAACACCTCTTGCGATTATCCACAACGACATTATCGTGTGTCACTGAGTAAAACAACGTAACTCCTTAAAGTGATAGTTAACCAGGTCTTCAACCATCCAAACCTACTGCTGGTAACTAGATAAGCCAAGTCTACAACTCAAATTGTTAAGCTCGAGCAAGTTATCTAATAAGAATACGCCTTTGTGAAAGTCAACTTCAATCTCAAATAAGTGATAAATGATTAACTCTGAAGTAATCAACTTGTGTCAAATGCCCACTACGTGAATAAACATACAACCAGATGTACATTGACCCACTGAATGAACCGGAACAAATGATTCCTCAACATCAATGCATTCTTCCTAAAGGTATACATGTAGAGACTGATATGGAAGATTCACCAATAATGTCTTCGAGCGGATGAGGTAGTCATTTTCCTTAATGTTAATGTGGTTTATTTATAGTGTGCACAATGAGAGGAACAACAATCCGTGAAGATTTGGCAAAGAAATACCAAAGAGCGGATCATTATTCAATAGTGCAACTACAATATCATGATAGACATTATCAACGCCTTGTGAAGTAACTGGAGATAAGGTTTCTTGAGAATTCCGAGAAGTACTTCTTAGGTGGTGAACCAATTGAGTCAGTAGGAACTGGGGCATGAGCTCCAGAATCTAGATGATCAACATTCGTTGGAGGTTGGAAGTACTCATCAAACATATCTTGAAACAATGAATCCCAGTTATCCTTAGAAAGTGAAGCATTAGGCGTTGAAGGAGAGTCATATGACCATAATTCAAGCATCCATCAACATGTAGTATATGCACTTTCTCCCCTCAAAATTGCATCCGAAGTTGCCATTTTGATTTGAACAAGTGAATAAGAATATACACCAATGAATGTAGATCCACTTGATGGTTGAAAGAGCGTGGAAAAACATGAAGCTTGTTGATGAAGAATGTCGATGAGAATGGTCATACACATGAAGATTTCTCTTCTTTTGAAGATAAAGCGCACTGAAGCTTACACCTTTCTTTTCTTTGAGGAACGGGGCCTGAAGTGTTATTTGCAGACGCCATAATGATGTAGTACGAGGCCTGAACTAATGTGAACAGACGTCATAGCCGATTGAATATCAAGGTTGAGTTACTTGAACCCGTGAGTTATGAGATATCAATCCTTGTGTTATCCATACTTTAAGCCAATCCATGTATTGAAGGATCGAAGTATCTGCAACTGAGTAAGGACTACCTGCAATAACATTACAAGCTTGTTTGCATATATATTGGTTAGTGACATTAGTATCCAAACCCTTTGGGGTTTCACGGTCAACCTTGATTTTCCATCGAGAAACAGCTTTCCGTGGGTATCCACCTAAGTCCAACATCCTTAAACATTCTACCGACGGTATCCACTTATGGCAAGGTCTAGGATTGTTAGCATCTTATGCATAGTGGAAGACTTATCGCTATTCCTAGTTTCCAAAGATTTAGCAGCTTGGTAACCATCTAGGCAAAGTTTTCGATTTGTTTTGCTTCATATGAACTGAAATGACTTAGTGTAAATCCTAGTCTTAACAGTTGAACCTTTGCACGAGCATTTACATTATTCGTGATTTTGTGAAACAATTATCATGATTTGTATTAAAGATACATTTCAGACACTTCGAGCAAACAACTTGTTTGGATTCAGAAATAGATCTAGATTTCTTAGACTGATCTGCTATGGAAATAGCTTTAATCGAAGCGCAACTACTCTTAGATCCAAGCCAATCCCTAGTCTTCAGTTTAGTGTTCCTAGGTAATGGTTTAGAACTACTAGCAGTGCCTTGAAATCTCGAAGAATTCATCACCCTAGGTCTTGCACCTAAAATTCCATCTTTTCGAATATGTACCTTCTTTCTAGCCATTTCTAGATAAGAGTTCTTATACAAGTCATTCATAGCATTTTTACTAGGCAAGTAAGGTGAAGTGACTGGTTTTGTCAAAACTTGTTTCGCATCAACTTGGGAGGCAAACCGCTTTTGAAAATTTTGGTCGCTCGTATCTAAACGCATTCGGTTGTCTAATAACCGGTTTCCCAAGATTGATGGTTTTGCAAACTTAGTGTTCACACTATTCCTCGTTGTTTTTCCGAGCTCATTTTTAAGGCAACAATAGCGAAACTCTTTTCACAAGTTGAGCTTTGAGTTCATCAATTTTGCTATCAAAGAGTTTTTTATTCCATTGACTTTGTTCTAGCTTCTTTGATAGAGTCACTTAGTTCTATGTGATGCATACTCAATGACTCATTTTCCTTTAGTAATTTGGCCACACAAACCGCTAATTCATCATTTCTCATTTGAATATCATCAATAGCATTAACATCGTAATTACTTGTAACCAAATTACTTTTCACATGCATATTAGAAATATGTTTCTTCAAATTTTGATAGTTGACTCTTTGTCTTGAAGTCGAGCTTTCAAAGTGTTAATTTCAAAAGTTCACGGAATTCGTGAAGTTTCGGATTTTTACATGGTTTGTTAAGTTGAAAACTTTCTTCTTTACTCAGATCGCAATTTCAAGTGAAATGCAATGTTTTTCAAGTTTTGAGAATTTGTTTGAAAGTTCATCAAAAGCCTTTTATCAACCATATCATTTGTTTTGAAATTATTAGACTCACCTCAACCAAGGAATATTTATCCAAATCATGTTCAACATTAAGATCGTGATGTTTAGGTACATTAGCATATGCATTATGTTGAACAGCTAAGGTACCTCATCACATGACACTTGTTCATTTATCTCGTTCGATATCTCGCATCCACATCATGTGTAACATGAGTTATCGAACAATTTGTTGCATCATTCTTTGTTGTCTCTGTTATTCTCGCATTCAAAGAACACCCGATTCTTCAACCGATACATTACCCAACTCATCACAACATTCACAACAACACACTGACTCTCATATATTATTTCATCTTTCTAAGTAACTTCCTCAATATACTTCTCCACATTGTCCATGAGATGGATAAGTGTCTCTATGAACACGCCAATTTCCATTCCAGTGTGTCTCTTGAAAGACATTTCACCATGTCTTGATCATAATCATGTAAATTCCCCATCGATGAATGACCGAAATTGGTTGTGGATCACTTGTAGAAAAGACCGAACTATCCTTTGAACATTTTCTTTATCAAGTTGTTGTTCCAATTGTTCTAAGTTCAACAAAGAAGTTTCTAGTCGGTGTAGGTAAATCCTGACGGAAGATGGCAATACATGTTCGTTCCGTTGTTGTGGGTAGAAGTAACATGAGGTGAGAGTGAAGTTGTTGATAGGGTATAATGATACTTTCCTTTTGCATGGCACTTTGTAGCCTGAACAGGTGCAAATCTTTCTCATTTGACTCAGAGCATGAAGAACTCAAGTCATCATTAATTGATTCCATCATCTGTAACCGTTCAGAATAGCTAATATTCTCATGGTTGTCCACAACATCATACAATTTAAGTACTTTCGAAATCACTGGGTCAGTAGTGTAAGACATGATGTTGTAGTATACACGGGATTTTACAAATCTATGATTTAAACCGAGAAATAGATTCTTTCGCGGGATTTTACAAAATCAAGAAGAAACCGTTAAGCAATGACCAATAGAATGTATTAAGATGACTGATGGATCGTCACAATGATAGAAAATTGTGTGTTAGGACTTATGATTGTTTGTAGGATTAGCATTCTCCTTGTTCTCACGGTCATTTTGATGGGTAGAACGCTGAAAACGGAGTTAAGGTTCAAAAGTTATGGCCGTTTGAAGTTTTGATGTCAACTTTGGTCAAACCACAAGTTGCTAGACAGACAAGTTGCTAGACTGACAAGTTGCTAGATAGACAAGTTGCTAGACTGATATGTGACAAGTCTCTACCAAGAATAAGTGACAAGTCTCTACCAAGAATAAGTGACAAGTCTCTAGATAGATAAGTGACAAGTCTCTAGATAGACAAGTGACAAGTCTCTACCAAAAATAAGTAACAAGTCTCTACCAAAATTAAGTGACAAGTCTCTAGACAGATACATTACAAGTCTCTAGACAAACAAGTGACAAGTCTCTACAAAAAATAAGTAACAAGTCTCTACCAAAATTAAGTGACAAGTCTCTAGACAGATACATTACAAGTCTCTAGACAGACAAGTGACAAGTCTCTACCAAAAATAAGTAACAAGTCTCTACCAAAATTAAGTGACAAGTCTCTAGACAGATACATTGAATCTGGACAAATGTTAGACAAGTCTCTACGAATCATAACCACAAGTCTCTACGAACATGACCACAAGTCTCTACGAACATGACCACAAGTCTCTACGAAGAACATAACCACAAGTCTCTACGAATCATAACCACAAGTCTCTACGAAGAACATAACCACAAGTCTCTACGAATCATAACCACAAGTCTCTACGAAGAACATAACCACAAGTCTCTACGAATCATAACCACAAGTCTCTACGAACATGACCACAAGTCTCTAGGTAGAAAATATTCCAAAAAAACACCACTTTTCAATCCAAAAACAACCCAACCACACTGATTCAAGCCTTCCAAATAAAAACCTAAGCACTTATAATGATTCTAAACACAAAAGTACAATCAAAATTCAAACTTTAACACTAGAAATGGTCCAAATGATGCAAATACCACTAAACTTTTTCAACCCCAAAAACCATATAAAACCACTAGAAATCCAAGAACATGTAAGAGAGATGATCAAACCATGACTCTTGATACCATTTGTAACATATTGGATTTCACAAACACACAAACAATCACAAATATGGGGCGTACAATATGAGGTTTTAGAGAGAGAAAGTGGAAGATGAGAGCCTTTCTAGAGAGAGAAAGTAAACAAAAGAAAGAAGGTTAGATTGAGTGAAAGGTCCAACCCTCTACCTTGGGAGGTAGAGGGTATTTATATTTACATACAATACGCCCTCCTAACGGATCGTGGATCGTGCATACAGCTGGGTAAAGACCCGTCCTTCCTCCACGGTGTTGCACTAAACTAAACTACGCTAATAACTAACTAATAAACTAACAAATAACGTAACTAACGATATGTCTACGAGCTAACTTATGCTAGATAATATTTGGGGTGACCGATACTTCACTTTGGAATTTCTAATTCCTAACAAGCAAAAAAGACACATCCTAAAGGTAACAAAGTAGCAGCAGATAAAGAAGCTGAAGGTACAGGTGTTGTTGAAAGTCAAGTTAGTGCAGTTCAAGGAAGTGGTGTTCAATCAACATCAAGATCCAAAGAATCAAGATCCCATCATACATGATGCATCCTCGTCACAATCCCATCAACATCAAGATGAAGCAATTGCCGATCCCAAGATGCATGAGCAATCCAGTGTCAATCCCAAAGAACATGATCAATCCCGATCGATTCTCACCGCAAGTGATGTTCAAGTAGTTTCGCTTCAACCCACCGCTACACGAAGAATGACTAGCAAAGGTCGCACCGGAAAGAATGATGGCCTCACCATAGGTCAATTACATTATGCTAATTATCTAGACAATGTTTCATCTAGTTTATTTCCTATGGACAAGTTATGTACTCTAAAAACATATGTGTGTGTGTGTCTAACTGTAGTTCTCATGCTTTGAAAAGTATGCAATTTTATGCATTTGGAATTATATCCATTTGCATTAACTATGGAACCATATCATTATTGTGTATTTTTATAGATTGACTAAGCTTGATGTGTGAATAACTTGCATCAAAAGTAACCAAAGTTAAACAGAACCTCATAAGAATGTTGACATTTAAAAGTCAACCCTAAACAAATTGCTAACCATCTGCATACCCATAAGGCATTGAAAATCAAAAACAAAGCAAACTGAATACTTCATAACAACGTTACTACAATTCAAGATACTGAATATTAACCATCTCGCCTCATTACATAAAAGCTAAAAAAGTTATCCCAATGCATAAACAATCAAGAACAACATCCAACTTAGCACCAGGTAAATCTTCCACTTCCACACATCACCTTCAAAGACTACTAATCTTGCCTCAAGCTCATTTCTCCCCTCAAAAGGGATGGTATGATCATTCTTGAAATAGCATGATTTCAAGATCATACCATCTTATCCACGCATGAAGACCCCTATTCATGATTATGACAAGTCATTTAACAACCACCATTGTTACAATGTACTTTCTCGCTATGAAAACAAACTAACACAATAAATATTAAGACGCACTTACTTCAACATGACAACCAAAGAATCGACGCCCTCGGTTGGCAGAGGTCCATGAAGTGCGAATAATAGCTTGCTTACCACACCAGCAACGTACCATCTTGAAACGATTATCATTTTGTAGAAGACTGTTTTTGTAGGATAGTTTAGGGATGGATGATAAATGTCGACCAAACCGTGTTACACAGACATATACTAGCTACAAACACTGTACAACGGTTTCTATTAAGTATGCTACAGTGAAAGACGGTTTTGCCCTCACCAACATAACATTGACAATGGCATTATTGGTCAAGGGACGAGTTTGGCATATAATGCCTGTGTTTTGGACCTCCTGCGATGATAATGCCCAGGTTTGTCCCAACGCGAAGCGCATTGACAAGTTTAGGGACCAACCATGTATTTTAGTCTATATTTTATTGTTTAAGTTAATTGTTGCTTAAAAATAAATAAATAAGTAAATAAATAAATAAAATAAAATAAAATTGTATAACATGGATACATAATTGTATTGCTTAATATATATATATATATATATATATATATATATATATATATATATATATATATATATATATATATATATATATATATATATAAAACAAGAATATATTACCGAATAAACATTACATCATTGAGCACTCATGGGCTAATCAAGGTGGCACAAAGCCATCATACACTTCATCTACAATTTCATCTAACGCTTTCTAGCTAGCTCTTGAGCCACTCGATTCCCATCACGCCGCACAAAGTACCAAGAGCATGAAGTAAAGAGCAACATAATCGATTTAATATGTAGGAATAGACTCCTAATATGTAGCAGCTTCTTGTTGTGTAGAAATGCGTCGACAAGGATACTTAACCTGAACCCCTTAGCAAGAGCTACCTGGATAGCCCAAAGAATAGCATTTGATTCGATCTCAATAACCGAAGTCGCATAGGCCACCCGTCTATTTCCCGCAACCAGAACCGACCCGTTATGACACCTCATCACAAAACCAATTCCCGCAACATCATTTCTACTTGATATCCCACCATAAGAATTAATATTTATCATTCCATTAGATGGAGGAGACCAATGTACCTGAGATGGAACATTAGATGTAACAATATGCGTTGCTGAATCTGCATTTTCCCGGTAGAAGTCTTCCAATATCACATACGCCGACTCTTTAATTTTATTTGGCTCAATATCTTCTCCCCCATGGGATTTGGAGTTTCTGACACACCATATTCGCCACATGACCATCAACATGAGCTCTAAAGTTCCTTGTCCCCTATCCTTAGCCGTAGTTAGGATCTCTTCAATTGGTATTTCTGCATCATGATCTGTAAGATCAATCAAACTCATACTGGACCATACATCATGAGCCTGGTTGCAAAGAAAAAGTGCATGTTTTGTGTCTTCCATAAAGGCGCTATAATGAACACATCATGAGAGATCCTGGTGCCAGACCTTTAGCCGTCAGGTTGGATATAGTAGGTAGCAGGTTCATACATACTCTCCACGCAAAAATCTTAACCTTACCCGGAATATTTGCCAGCCATACATACTTTAAAGCTTTCCTTTCGTTCGTTAATAACAACTCTTGGAAGCACTCTATTGTTTCAGTTGCAATCCAATCTGCAGATTTGCATGTGAATACTCCATTTGAGGAAGCATCCCAGTAAAGTGAGTCATGTTCAAGTGTGTTTATATGTGTACAAACTATCTTTGTTGCTATCTGTCGGGGAAATAATTATAACAGTAGAGAATGATTCCATGTACCTATACTACCATCCAAAAGGCCATGAATGACATTATATTCGCAGTTTTGAGGGCAGTAATCCAGTGTTCTAAATCCCTCCAGCCAATAATCTTCCCATATTCTGACTTTCATACCGTTGCCGACATTCCATCTTTTCCCTTTACGAATGATGTCTGATGAGTGTCTAAATACTCATCATTTTTGTACCATTTAAACTGCAAAAACATCTGAAAACACTCAGAAATGCATCAAATGATAAAAATATCACAAATAAGTGTTTTATGTGTTTTAAATGCAAAATATCAAAATCGGTGAAAAACGTATAAAGTTTGCATAATTGGCGCTTTAGTCCCCAAGTTTCAAAAGTTGTCAAAAGCAGGTCCTCGGTAAAACCAAATAAAGAGAAATATCATTTTAAAGTCCCTAGGATTCTTAAGTTGTCAAAAATGGTCCTTGAGATTTAAATTTACAAATTTACAATTTAGGTCCCTTAACTTTCAAAAATGACAACTTAGGTCCCTTAACTTTCAATAATGACAAGTTAGGTCCCTAAACTTTCAAAGCTTGTCAATTTTGGTCCCTTAAAACAAGTTTGGAAAATTACAGGTTTGGTCCTTGGTCTTTTCAGAAAATACAAAACAAGTCCTTGTTATTATTTAACAAAAGACTTGTCAAAATAGAATTGTGAACCCCTGCCATATACCATTTTGGCCCCTTTCTTGTTTTTGACCCCCCTGGTCAAACCAAACCAGTCAAACACCTGCTTTCCCTCCACCTCCTTCTTCTCCCCCCACTTGCCCTGTACACTTTGCATACCTTCTCCCAACACCATCTTTTCACCTTATCACCTTATCCCCTCACTCCACACTCATCATACCTACACTCCACCCCCCCCCCTAGTTGCTAGCTCAGAAGTCAACAGAGGTCAAAAAGCAGGTTTCCCGCCAAAATTGCCAAAATGGCCAAAGCTCACAAAAGTTACCCATTGGCTCAATAGGGTGGTGGGAAACAGTCATAAGGACACGTGGAAGAGTTTTGAAGTATAAAAGAGGAAGAAGATTGAGGAAACAAGAGTAGTTAGTCTTTTTATTTTTCCTTAATGTCGATTTTTAAATTAATGTTTTAGTGTTAGTCCAAATGTTGTAATTCTGGTTTCTATGTATTACATTTAAGTAATAGCACCTTTGTAGTATGCTTTTAATTACCTGTCAAAGTTTTTATACAAGTTCAAATTTTCCGTGTTCTTCGTTGAGAATTCCAATTTTATTTTCTATTGAACAAGCTTACATTAGCTTTATTGTAAGCTTAAACAAGCTTACTTAGTCCTTTATAAGCTTTTGATAATCCTGTAATTCATTTTCAAGCAATTTTCCATTTTAGTCAACAAAAGTCAACAGGAGCTCAAAGTAGAATGGAAGCTGATAATGGGTTGAAGCAGGTTGAATTGGGTTTAAATAGATTAGATTAGATTAGTTTGGGTTTTGATTTTGGTCTGCAAACCAGCTGCACAGTGGTTAGTAGGTTTCTCATTTCCATTTTCAAGCCATATTGCATTCTATGCTTGATGTTTATCTTTAGTCACCACTAGTTAAAATATGTTTATACAGTTGTAATATGGTTATAAGAACTCAGTTGAACAATTGTACTAGCTAGTTCGATGATCTTATCAATTTAAGTTTGTATATCGCCTTTGAGGGTGTTTGGTTTGGCTCAAACTTGGGTCAAAACACGTTTACCCACTTTGACTTTACAAGTCAAAGTGCCTTTAAGATTTTAAAGTAGTCTAGTAAGGATTAAAACAAGGTTTTCAAGTAAAAAATAATAATAATAACAAAGACCTTAGTCATTGCTTTTCCTTCACCTTTTCTAGCTTAAATTTCAATCAAACCTTTTACATAACTTGTTTTTCTTACACTTTACGCACCCTAGAGTAGTTTTCATTAGTTTTATGCCTTTAGGATAGTTTTAGATAGCTTAAAATTGCATCACAAGTCGTTAAAAAGCTGCTTCAAGAACTGCTTTCACCGCATTTCTAGTTCAAATGGCTCCACTTTCGGATTTTTCATTTGCTAAATATTAGGCCTTAGGTTCTGAAATTTGGTATGCAAAATCTTGGGTTGGTCGCTAGCTTTTCCACATTTTTGTGAATTTTACTGTAGCTTTTGGTAGCTTTTAGAGCTCCAAACAGCCCCTAGTGAAATTTTTTCTCACACCAACAATGACTATACCATTTTTTTGTGCTTATTTGGTTTTCCTCTCAGCTTATTTAGGTTTTGCTTATTGCTATTAGTGTGTTAGGTTAGGATAGATTCATGCTTTAGCTTATTAGTGCTTAAATGTAGCTTTTAGATAGCTCATTTTCCATTTTTTAGGACTCCTTCTTAGTATAGCCTTTGTGCCGACTGCTTTCCCCTTGTTTGTTTAGTGTAAGTTTATTATTTAGCTTTTGGTGAATCTGCTCTAGCTTTTTTTGAATCCCTTATTTGCTATTTAGTGATCTTGGTGTTTATCTAGTGTAGTAAAATGGTGTTTGGTTGAGTGCTTATTCGGTTCCCAAGTTTTAAAAGTATGCTTTAGTTTTCTGTCCAAATCAGTGACAATAAGCTGTGAAAACAGCTTATCGAGTGTTTTTCATAAGCATAGTTTTTACAAAATGTTCTTATTTTGATTGCATCTTCAAGTTCCAAAAGAAAATTTTCAAAAAAAAAAATATAATAGTTTTGCAAAAAGGGGAGGCAGGGGTCGAACCTGAGACCTCCCCCTTTAGGAAAGTGTTATAGGTGTACCTGGAACCATAAGCGCCCTTGGGTCTTTCTTGTAAATGTTTGCAAAATCTAATATATAAGGTCATTAGGCAGTTTGTGGTTTAAGCTCTTTTGAGCTTATTTCCAGCTTATTTTCCAAAGCAACCACCACCTTTTTAATTTTTCTTAGGATCAGTATCTTCTAAAGTAGTTTTTGTGAATTTTTAGGATTTTTCTTAAAACGTTTAGTATTTTTAATAATTAAATTAGTGTAAAATTGTTTTTAATTCGTAATAAATAAAATAAAACTCAAAAAAATATTCCGCTTTTTCCTAAAATTATTTTTAGTCAATTAGAATGTAGGAAAATTGTTTTTACACTCGTAGGACTTTTATTTCACAAATTTTACGTTTTATCTTGCGCTCCAGCGTAATTTTCGTACATAACGTACGTTTTCATTTTAGGCCACGTTTTTAGATATTTTAAGTTTACGTTTTAATTAAAATAGTTTATTTAAGTCATTTTGTTTTATAAAATCACAAAAACATCATTGTAAATATAGTGATAGCGTTTATTTAATATTTTTTATCTTTTTAATTTTCTTTAATTTGCATTTAAGCCCTTGTAGTTTATGGGCTTTTCCTTAGTTATAATCATATTCAAATCTCTTTTCCGCTCAAATCTCTCGATCACTACACGCTTGGCTATTCTCGCACAAATCGTTGGGACATAACGACTGGGAAACACTATACTCTCCCGATCTTCATTGCATTCGTGCTTGAGCGGTTTAAGTTTGTTACGGCCGGCCATTCACAAGTGGCGTGCTTGAGTGATAAAACTTGACTGCTCAACACCGAATCAAATTTTGGCCTTATACTGGGAGCAGTGCTAATAGTCTTACGTTTAGCAGATTAGTGATTTGAATAATCACTCCTTGTTTATACCATCTTTATAATCCAAAACCCAAAAGATTTTCATTCTTTGTTTTGCATCATGTTTTCAAAATACCAAAAATATTCCTCTTTACCCTATTACCCTTTTGATTCTTCATTTCTTACCCTCAGTAAACCTTTGATTCTTTCTATGTCTTATCCTCACCCTCTTGAATGTCAATGGTGTGGTGGCCCTTATAATGGTGGCAATTGCCCGGTTGTAGCATGGTGGAATCAGAAACGGTCCGTCTATAACTGTGATCCCTATTCCTACCATAACACAACCGATTCATTCCATCGCCTACCACACCGTGAGACTCAGTAGCTTTATTGTTGTGAGTACTGTGGTGGTTCACACTACGCTTCGATTGTCAATCGGGAAACACGCTTGTCTATGAGCGTGTTCCCGATAACAATTATGACTACAACACATATGACTCACACCCACATCGCTTTCTTGTTGTGAGTATTGTGGAGGTCCTCACTCTAGCTCGATTGTCAAACGAGGAATCCATTTCCTTGTAACAATTACGACTCTTCGTATCATGACCAACCTCCACAAGTACCAAATGAATCGTGCACCACCTCACTGAGCCACTTCCTAAAATCTTCTACTTGATCTTTTGGATTTAGTGAAAGATTTGAAGGAATGTAAACATCCCAAGATAATCCAAATGAAAATCCATGGAAGTTTTGTTAGTCAAGAGCGGATCGCTAAATTAGATTCCCAGTTGCCTTTGAAAAATCATTAGGGAATCAATTGCAAAAGAAAAAGCACCAAATCTAGCTCTCGATTCCGTTTCATTCCGATGACGATGATGATGAAGTTACCCTTGATATTAGTCAACTTTGTGCAGATTCATCAAGTTCATCGCTTGAAACTCCTTCCATGAAAAATCGGGAGAAAAGACTATGATGGAACTACTAGCGTAAGAACAAATGGAAAGTATAAAACATATGTATGCTAGTCCTTCTAAACTCCTCGATCGGTTGATATCCCAGCCAGCTGAGATTCCATCTCAAACAACGCTATCACACCAAGCTCCCACTCACTCTCCGAACACGGGAGATGAGCATCTTGACACTGTTCACGAAAAGGAATCGGACGAATTCATAAAGTCTAGTGTTGAGATCCTTGTCCCAATCCCGAGAGTCACGAGGAACTTCGATCATGTGTGATTCTATCTCCCTATCGAGTGTTCAAAAGATCATTTTGATACTTTCTCCGATCTTAGCGACGATTGTGCTTCTTATGAAGACATTGAGTATGTTGAGGCATCACTTCTACAATCGATCCTCTTCTTGAGGAGTTCACCGATGAACTCACTCACATCACCCACTTTCATCGAAAGTGACGATGATCTCTTTGATTTCAAGCCGATCTTGGAGAAACTAGAAATCTCTTATATAATGATCATTCACTCATTTCTTGTCCCATTTCGACTCTTCCATTCCTTCTCTCACTCCGGATGAGGAAGATGATAACTTTGGAAGGAGGTCGATGATTTTCTTAGTGATGAGTCAATTCCAACAGGATTGACAATACTTGCTATGATTCGGAGGGAGACATCCTCTTCTTGAAAATCATTGATTGAAGAACCGCTTCCGGCTCTCCCTCCCGGAAATTTTATTGCCAATCACCATACAAGCTTCAAGTCTAAGCTTAAAAATATAACAAATGGTGATTTGCTCCTCACTAATGAAGAATGGGATTGCATTGTGATGCACATCTTTATTCCATTTTCACAAATGGTGTGGTTTCTCGTTCCTTTCTCCTTCGTGAACGAGGACACTATTTTTGATCCCGGCATTTTCATGTACCATTTGTGAGTAAGTCTCATCTGCCTATATCTCATCGGTGTGGAACTTTCACGCACTTCAATGTTTATCCAAATATCTTGAATGAAAGTCCGATAGAGACCTGCTTCTTCCACTTACTTCCCATGAACAAATTAATTCGGGTCGAGTCAAGCTAGCGACTCGGTAATCAAAAATGAGCTTAACATGGGTTTTCACCCGTGTGTACCACCCTAGTGTGGGGAGATGCCCACATGTTGTATATAGATCTAAAAATGAATGAAAATTGTAAAAAAAAAAAAAAAAAAAAAAAAAAGAGAATAATTGTTGTGTTTCACACTTAGCTAGAATGTTATCTTTTATCGTTCTAAGTTTCAGATATAACAGCAGGTACTTTGAATATTGAGGACAATATTCATTTCTAAGTGTGGGGAAATTCGCTAATTTTGATCATAAATGTACCCTTTTAGTCCCTTTTTCCCAAAATGGCCAAATTTAATTTTTTTAGTGGAAGTACTATGTACTAAACACAACAAATGGTAATCACCCACCATGTCTAACCCACATAAGGATGGCTAATCCAGAGCAAACGGCTCTTGGTAAAGATATCTCAAATCCGTTGACGGCTTACAATTTGCCCAAAATTGTATGGTATTCAAATCACCATATCCTTAAAAGTGAAGAGTTGGCTAGCCCGCAAGTTTATGGCTTGTGGTAAAGGCAATGGAAAACCATAATTGGTAATCACTCACCAAAGATAATATTGATAATTTATCTAAGAGTTGGCTAGTCCAGAGCAAACGGCTTCGTAAAGACAAATCAAACCGTTGAAAGTCGGTGGTTTGCTCAAAATCACATGGTTATCGGTGTACCATGGTTCTTACTTGAACGAAACATTTGGCTACTCCGTAAGTAATGGCTTTTGGTAAAGAGATGAAATCCATTAATTTTTCTTAAAACATTGCTAGGACTAGCAATATCTTAGTGTGGGGATTGATGAGTGTCAAATACTCATCATTTTGTACCATTTAAACGCAAAAACATCCGAAACACTCGAAATGCATCAAAATGATAAAATATCACAAATAAGTGTTTTATGTGTTTTAAATGCAAAATATCAAAACTGTGAAAACGATAAAGTTTGCATAATTGGCGCTTTAGTCCCCAAGTTTCAAAAGTTGTCAAAACAGTCCTGGTAAAACCAAATAAAGAGAAATATCATTTTAAAGTCCCTAGGATTCTTAAGTTGTCAAAATGGTCCTTGAGATTTAAATTTACAAATTTACAATTTAGGTCCTTAACTTTCAAAATGACAACTTAGGTCCTTAACTTTCAATAATGACAAGTTAGGTCCCTAAACTTTCAAAGCTTGTCAATTTTGGTCCCTTAAAACAAGTTTGGAAAATTACAGGTTTGGTCCTTGGTCTTTTCAGAAAATACAAAACAAGTCCTTGTTATTATTTAACAAAAGACTTGTCAAAATAGAATTGTGAACCCCTGCCATATACCATTTTGGCCCCTTTCTTGTTTTTGACCCCCTGGTCAAACCAAACCAGTCAAACACCTGCTTTCCCTCCACCTCCTTCTTCTCCCCCCACTCGCCTCTGACACTCGCATACCTTCTCCCAACACCATCTTTTCACCTTATCACCTTATCCCTCACCCACACTCATCATACCTACACTCCACCCCCCTAGTTGCTAGTTCAAGTCAACAGAGGTCAAAAGGTGTTTCCGCCAAAATTGCCAAAATGGCCAAAGCTCACAAAAGTTACCCATTGGCTCAATAGGGTGGTGGAAACAAATCATAAGGACACGTGAAGAGTTTTGAAGTATAAAAGAGGAAGAAGATTGAGGAAACAAGAGTAGTTAGTCTTTTTATTTTTCCTTAATGTCGATTTTTAAATTAATGTTTTAGTGTTAGTCCAAATGTTGTAATTCTGGTTTCTATGTATTACATTTAAGTAATAGCACCTTTGTAGTATGCTTTTAATTACCTGTCAAAGTTTTTATACAAGTTCAAATTTTCCAGGTTACTGTTGAGAATTCCAATTTTATTTTCTATTGAACAAGCTTACATTAGCTTTATTGTAAGCTTAAACAAGCTTACTTAGTCCTTTATAAGCTTTTGATAATCCTGTAATTCATTTTCAAGCAATTTTCCATTTTAGTCAACAAAAGTCAACAGGAGCTCAAAGTAGAATGGAAGCTGATAATGGGTTGAAGCAGGTTGAATTGGGTTTAAATAGATTAGATTAGATTAGTTTGGGTTTTGATTTTGGTCTGCAAACCAGCTGCACAGTGGTTAGTAGGTTTCTCATTTCCATTTTCAAGCCATATTGCATTCTATGCTTGATGTTTATCTTTAGTCACCACTAGTTAAAATATGTTTATACAGTTGTAATATGGTTATAAGAACTCAGATTGAACAATTGTACTAGCTAGTTCAGTGATCTTATCAATTTAAGTTTGTATATCAGTCTTTGAGGGGTGTTTGGTTTTGGCTCAAACTTGGGTCAAAACACGTTCTTACCCACTTTGACTTTACAAGTCAAAGTGCCTTTAAGATTTTAAAGTAGTCTAGTAAGGATTAAAAACAAGGTTTTCAAGTAAAAAAATAATAATAATAATAAAGAATTAGCTGCTTTTCCTTCACCTTTCTAGCTTAAATTTCAATCAAACCTTTTACATAACTTGTTTTTCTTACACTTTACGCACCCTAGAGTAGTTTTCATTAGTTTTATGCCTTTAGGATAGTTTTAGATAGCTTAAAATTGCATCACAAGTCGTTAAAAACTGCTTCATGAACTGCTTTCACCGCATTTCTAGTTCAAATGGCTCCACTTTCGGATTTTTCATTTGCTGAATATTAGGCCTTAGGTTCTGAAATTTGGTATGCAAAATCTTGGGTTGGTCGTCTAGCTTTTCCACATTTTTGTGAATTTTTACCGTAGCTTTTTGGTAGCTTTTAGAGTTCCAAAACAGCCCCTAGTGGTTGTTTCATCACCAACAATGACTATACCATTTTTTTTGTGCTTATTTGGTTTTCCTCTCAGCTTATTTAGGTTTTGCTTATTGCTATTAGTGTGTTAGGTTAGGATAGATTCATGCTTTAGCTTATTAGTGCTTAAATGTAGCTTTTAGATAGCTCATTTTCCATTTTTTAGGACTCCTTCTTAGTATAGCCTTTGTGCCGACTGCTTTCCCCTTGTTTGTTTAGTGTAAGTTTATTATTTAGCTTTTGGTGAATCTGCTCTAGCTTTTTTTGAATCCCTTATTTGCTATTTAGTGATCTTGGTGTTTATCTAGTGTAGTAAAATGGTGTTTGGTTGAGTGCTTATTCGGTTCCCAAGTTTTAAAAGTATGCTTTAGTTTTCTGTCCAAATCAGTGACAATAAGCTGTGAAAACAGCTTATCGAGTGTTTTTCATAAGCATAGTTTTTACAAAATGTTCTTATTTTGATTGCATCTTCAAGTTCCAAAAGAAAATTTTCAAAAAAAAATATAATAGTTTTGCAAAAGGGAGGCGGGGGTCTAACCCGAGACCTCCCCTTTAGGAAAGTGTTATAGGTGTACCGGAACCATAAGCGCCCTTGGGTCTTTCTTGTAAATGTTTGCAAAATCTAATATATAAGGTCATTAGGCGCTTGTGGTTTAAGCTCTTTTGAGCTTATTTCCACTTTTATTTTCCAAAGCAACCACCACCTTTTAATTTTTCTTAGGATCAGTGATCTTCTAAAGTAGTTTTGTGAATTTTAGGATTTTTCTTAAAACGTTTAGTATTTTTAATAATTAAATTAGTGTAAAATTGTTTTTAATTGTAATAAATAAAATAAAACTCAAAAAATATTCCGCTTTTTCCTAAAATTATTTTAGTCAATTAGAATGTAGGAAAATTGTTTTACACTCGTAGGACTTTATTTCACAAATTTTACGCTTTATCTTGCGCTCAAACAGAATTTTCGTATACATAACGACGCTTTCATTTTAGGCCACGCTTTTAGATATTTTAAGTTTACGCTTTAATTAAAATAGTTTATTTAAGTCATTTTGTTTTATAAAATCACAAAACATCATTGTAAATATAGTGATAGCGTTTATTTAATATTTTTATCTTTTAATTTTCTTTAATTTGCATTTAAGCCCTTGTAGTTTATGGGCTTTTCCTTAGTTATAATCATATTCAAATCTCTTTTCCGCTCAAATCTCTCGATCACTACACGCTTGGCTATTCTCGCACACTCGTTGGGACATAACGACTGGGAAACACTATACTCTCCTCGATCTTCATTGCATTCGTGCTTGAGCGCTTTAAGTTTGTTACGGTCGGCCATTCATGTGGCGTGCTTGAGTGATAAAACTTGATGCTCAAGATCGAATCAATGTCCCGTATGGAACATAGACTTCTCCAGACAAAACTCAGTTGATATCCAATTCTTGGGTCTAGGAAAGAGTCTTTAGGATAATACATGGCTTTGAGGATTGTTGCTGGAAGTGAATCCTACATTGTAATTAGTCTCCAACACTGCTTTGCGAGCAGAGCCTTATTAAATGCTTTTATGTGTCGAAACCCCATGCCGCCTCGTGATTTAGAGATATACATAGATTCCCATGAGGACCATCTTATCGGATTATCCTTGTTTTCATTTCCCCACCACTAGCAGTCAAAAGCTCTATGAATCTCCTTTATGCTTTCGTCTGGTAACATGAACATATTCATTACATACATCGGCATTGCTTGCTCCACAGATTTTAGCATGACCTATTTGCCTCCTATTGACAAATTTCTTTCTTTCCAACCTGCGATCTTCTTGCGTACCTTGTCTATAATAGCTTGAAAGACGCCTTTCTTCTTTCTTCCAATGATTGAACGTAGCCCTAGGTATGTGGTTTGTTGTGGCGCTTCAAAAACTTCGAGTTTACTTATGATATCATTTCGCATCCTTGACGCTTCCTTGACGCTACATTTGGACTAAAAAAGATTTCTGACTTTTCAAAGTTTATAACCTGGCCTGAACATCGACAATACTTATCGAGTATATTATGTAATCGTGTACATTCCTCTATTGATCTGCAAAAAAACAGGTGGCTAACATCTGGTGCGCCGCGACAAACTTTAACTCCATGTATATGCCGTGTTGAAACTGCACTCCTTATCATTCCCGACAACACTTTCGCACACATGATAAATAAATAGGGTGAAAGTGGATCCCCTTGACGAAGACCTCTCGTGGGAACTGCATTTTCTGACACCTCCCCATTAATATTAAAGGAAAAATAGATAGTCGTCACACATGCCATAATGGAATTAATAAAGTTTTGGGGAAATCGAAACCTTTCAAGCACTGATCTAATAAAATACCACTCTACTCGATCGTACGCTTTACTCATGTCAACTTTAAGAGCCATTGCACCCTTTCGATCACTTCTTTTGTTTTTAAGCCAATGAAAAACCTCAAAGGCAACAATAGCATTATCGGTAATCATGCGCCCTGTAACAAAGGTTGACCGAGTCTCATCAATTAAACCTGGTAGTACCCCTTTAATTCTATTCACGATGATCTTTGAGATAATCTTGTAGATCACATTACATAAGTTGATGGGGCGCAAGTGTTTTAAAGATTCTGGGATGGAATTTTTGGTATCAAGGTAATTTGAGTTCTATTGATGTTCGAGGCATGATTCCATCAAAAAAACTCACCACCACATTTACAAATCGCGGCCAACAATATTCCAGAACTTTTGATAAAATAACGCACTCATACCATCTGGTCCAAGAGCCTTCGAGGGATGCATTTTCATAACTGCATTATATACTTCACATTGAGTAAGAGGTTCCCTAATCTATCGATGTCACTATCACAAAGACATTTGTCGAGACATGACACCACCTCCGCACATTTTGATGGAGAAGAACTATGAAATAAGTTTTCGAAATATAAAGACACCATGTAACATAGTCCAAGAGTATCATTAACCCACCTTCCATCCTCTCGCTCGTAGCTTAAGTAAATTGTTTCGCCTGCTCTACCGCTTGGTCGAGCATGAAAAATTGTGTGTTTTTGTCACCTTCTTTCAACCATTGAACCCTACTCCTTTGTCGCCACATAATTTCTTCACGTGCATATAATTCTTTTATCTCATTTTGTAAGTCATGTTGCTCACGATAGGAATCATTTCTTGGTGCTTCAGAGAGCTTCCAACCTTTAATTTTGCTCGAATACGCGTTGAACATGCCCAAAGCTTGTCGCATTCCCTTCGGTCAATTTCTGCAAAGACAACCACAAACTAAAGCCGCATGATCACTCCCTAGGCCCTCGCGACACCACTCATCCATCGCCTTCAATGATACCTCTTAGTCTACTATCTATAAGCCACATGTGTTCAAATCGAAATCCCCTTTTCCTTCTACCCCTGCACGACATACTTCTTGATAAAGTAAAATTGGTGAGTGGTTTGAGGCATCTCGAGGAAGGTTTTGGACCCAGCTGGAAGGGAAGAGTATGGGAATTGATTTGCACACTGACACTTTTGATTAGGACACTCAATTGTATGCATTAGATACTTGTATAATGCTTACAATGTGTTTTAACTACTTGTACAGTTGAGTGTCCCAATAAAAAAATATGAGTGTGCAAATCACCTCCCCGAAGAGTATGGACCAGTTGTATTGCTTAATATTTGGTTTTGAAATGTTTTATGTAGTTTAGATAAGTGCATGTAATAACCTCATCAATATGTTTTAACACATCCTCAAAACATATTTACGGAGTAAATTCATAACTCGTCACACAGTCAGAATGACTTTGGCATATGTCACTACAGCTTCATTACTTTTCGTGTCAGTTTCATTCTTCTTTTTTGATTATTCCAAACTGGAATAGTTTTTTTACTTTACAGAATTTTTATAACTACAGTATCAACAACTATGTCCTGTCTCACAAGTTAAACCCGATAAGAGATTTTTATTGCTCAAGCTATTCGAGAAACGCAAGTCTTTAGCTCAAATGTTTGCGACCTGACTAGGGTGTTCGTGTGACCGTTTCCGGCCATTTCGATGACCACCTCAGACCTCTTGTGTGGTTACCGGCCTCCCAAAGTTCATGAAAAAAAAAAAAAATGATGACACGAAAAATAAATCCCTAAAGGGTTATATTTCTGGAGGTTTTAACTGCAACTTAGATGTTTTGAAATAAGAGAATTTTTAATCTCTAAATCTTTTAAAATGAAAGTGAGTAAAAATTGCTCGATTAAATCTCAATTTATTAAAAGTCACAACAAAAGTACAAATACAATAATTTGAAACTCACCCTATTCTAATCTAGATACTAAATAGTTTATGGGTAATAATATGGGTCGGTTCTAGCCTAGTTCGACCAACATACCTACACATGCCGTTCACAATAAAACCAGTTTGGACCGATGTATAACGGTCCAAAGCCGCGTATGCTTTTCTAAGCCTAATATGGTCTGACCTTCCTGGTTTCGAACCAATTCTCTCTATGCATCTGTAGTCCTGTTCTATACGTACGTACATCATAATATAACAGAAACAAGCACAACAGTGTATCTGCACCAATGGACCTTTAGTCAAATCCCATTTATGACTGCTGAATTTTGAGAAATGATTGTAGGCCCTGCTGAACTCTACCCGAGAAGAATGATTCTAGCCTGTATGATTAAGTTCAGCTCTTAGAGATGTTATAATGAATAATATGCTTAAAAAGATGTGTAAACATTAAGGGTGCGTTTAGTTGGGGGGAAACACCCTTGTTTTCTACAAAATGTTTTGTGGAAAACAAGGAAAATAGAGATCGCGTTCAAATTATCATTTTCCAACAAAATGTTTTGCAAAACACAAAATCCCCTATTTCTAATCTAACAAGGAAAATTAGAAAACAAATTTTAGTTGTTTTCCTTGTTTTCCTTTGTAACCTCCAACCCTCCCTCCCCTTCTTCAAAATAGAAAATACAAATATCAACTAAACGCATTTTCTATATTTTCAAGTGTTTTGTGGAGATAAATTTCCCATCCAAATTTTTACAAAACTAGAGATACAAAACATGGAAATTTTTTCTCCAACTAAACGCACCCTAACCAATTCATGAGAAAATAGGTTGAATTGTTTACTATAACGTAATGGAGAAAACGGGTGATGACATATAAAGCATTTCAAAAAAAAAAGAAACAAGTCAAACGGGTTCCGCAAGTAAAAAGTAGCCCCATAATGAAGTATTTAGAACAACCTAAATTGTTTTATTTGAACCAAAAATGGCTAATATCATATAGAGAAAATTGCCGAGAAAGGTAATTCTCCCGCGCATCAAATGTTAATAATTTACTAGGCAATATTCCCGTTTAATATAACAAGTATTTCTAAAATTTGAAGGAAAAAGAGAAAATAGATGTTAGTGGGTCAAACGACCTAGTTTGACCCGTACTTTTACCAACTATAATAAACATGTGTTGCATTAACATACAACAAACAAGCAAACAAATCTGAAATAAAATCAAATGAATACCTGGTGGAACATTTAAAATAAATAGTTTCAGGCGAATTATAGGTTCGAGCATTGGCAAACATCCTCCTTGCATCAGCAAGGAACATCTCAAGTGTTACGTAATACTGTTCTGAATCGACCCGTTTCGCCATGGTCTTGAGATCTACAATCAGTTGAACACTGGTTAGATTTAAATAAGGCTTCATTCATATCTATATCTGGACTCCACGAAATCAAAATTGACCACGAGAACTAGATTTCTACAACACATATATTTATCATAATGACGTAAAAACTAGAGATACTAATTATTATATATTTACATATCATTCAATAAGAGGTAGCGATTGCTTAGTGGTTGGTGAATTAAACTATCACAGAAATTACTGATGTAAACTGTGTAAAAGAAAGAAAGCAAGCAACACGTTTAAAGCACTAGATATACAGATATAGGACAAATACAAATACAAAAAAAAAATACAGTACGTGATTGAAATGTCTATATTTTTTTTCAAAAAAGAAAGGTGCATATCGGATAAAGTAGCAATTACCCATGGGATCTCTAATGATATCATAATAATCTGGAACATCACGAACATCAACAGGATCCTTAAAAGGCCAAGCATCAGCATGATCATGCATTGCCTGCGCAGAATAAACTTTATTGATCAAACTAAGAATATGAAGTACTGATTACAAAATTAGGTATTATGATAGGTCAGGTACGGGTCAAATGGTATATTGGATACCAGCTTCAAACAGGTACGCATCAGATGGGTCCGGTTGGACCGATTTGCCAATAACTTTTTTTGGCCTTAGATTTTTAGATTTGGTAAATCAGTATTATATAAAACTAGCAGGTACCAGCAGCGTGCGGGCGGTACTCAAATAAAATTTTCCGGTGAATCATGTATTTTAGTTTATTATGTTCTTTTTGACAATAAATTTACGGATATCAAGAATTTCGTTTAGCCCGTGCCTGTTCGGGCTTGAATATCTGTATAATGTGCTTTATTATTTGTAGGCAAAAATGCATATATATCCCTCCCAAAGTGAATAATTGCATATATATCCTTTGTACAAGTTTTTTATGCACATAATACAATGGTTTTTATGCATGCTTTGGATATACTAGGCGAAACCGCCTAGCGGCAATTGCTTCTAGCGTCGATAATTAATGATTTGTGATATTGTGGTGAGTGTTTTGTGTAGCGTTTAAAATAGAACGTGAACCGATGAAAATGCAATTGCAAACGGTTGTACTATACGATAATTAAAGTCTAGACAAAATTCTTAACATCTATCAAACAACATATAAAATCATTTAATGAAAATGAAAGTAAACATTACTACATCGCTTATGGGATAAAAACTAACAACACACGTTACTTGTCGCAGAAACCAACAAGGATGGGATTAATGGTGACCAAAATTAGCGTGAATATGATTAGCCCAAAATAAAATAAAATTGGCTAATTTTGGCTATTTTGTAAAAGATTTGGCCACATTTAGCCCCATCTTTTTTTGAAATGAGCGTATTTAGCCTATTTAAAGTTAAATGTGCACTAACGCACATATTTTCTCATAATTGTAAACATTATAATCGCTTTTGAAGAAAACTTATAGATAATATATTTACATAGCGACGGATCGCTTTGTGTTAAAAAGTTTATGGGTTCTAAACGAAAAATAATAAAAGTTTGAAGATTTGGGATTAAACATAACGTTTTGAAACCCGGTTCGACCCGGTGGTTCAACCGTTGAACCGCTCCCGTCGAGAAACGGGTCGATTTAAACAATCAATATGACAGTTGGGTCAAACGGGTCAAATTAAACAGAGTCAACCCACCGGGTTTGAGCGTCTTGGGTCAACCCGGTTTTCGATATGTGTTGATAGTTTCAAATTTTACTTTTTACTTTTTGGTTTTCCTTTATATATAATATAGCGAGGTAACGCGCGTTGCGGCGCCAAGGATTTATTAACCGGAGAAATAGATCTCGATGAGACCGATTCACCAGTTTGTGTATCGGTTTTAACGGTCCTCTAGTTCGTTTCCTGATGGTCATTATTGGTTAGCCGAACCGATGGTGACACCGGTTTCCGGTTGAACCCGTTGGTCCGGTCCGATTTTTAAAACTATATGTACCATCAACTTGTTAGCTTGTATGAAGCTTTGTGTGTTTTATTAATTTGTATAATGTGTATAATAACATGTACTTTTTATTTTAGGGTGTTTTAAAAATAACATTAATTAGTGTGTTTAATTATTTTATATTTAGAATTATGTTGTAGCTTGTTTAAATTGTACATTATGAAAATTTCATTGTACTTTTTAATAAGGGGTGTTTTAATTGGTTGTTTTTAATTTGGTAGATATGCTTTTAATTGGTTGTACAATGTGAATAAATTATTGTACTTTTAAGTAATGGGGTGTTTTAATAAGAGTATTAATTACACAAATATATTTCTCTCTCATTTGACCATTAAACTTTCACTTTTCCACTTTGACTATTTTTCCATTTTATGTAGTATAGATATGCAATTTTGCATTTTCGGGAGGATATATATGCAAAAGCCCCTTATTTGTATTAGTGACATTTAATGTGGTTCCATGCGTTGCGCGGCGGATACCACGAAATAAAGTTTTCCTATGAATCATGTATTTTAGTTTATTATGTTCTTTTGATAATAAATTCTGATTTCAAGAACTTGTTAGCTCGTGCCGTTCGGGCTCGAGTCTGCTTTGTTCTTACTGCTCGCTCTCGCCCATTTGGTCTTGCTGTTCTCGGCTTGAATATTTGTATAATATGCTTTATTATTTGTATTAGTGACATTTAATGCGTGAATTGTGTTTAATTTGGTTGTACAATATGGTTGATAATTTGTATTTTATATAAGGGTAAATAAAGCATTAATGTGGTGTTTTGTTTGTTTAATATGTGCATTAAAGTGGTGTATGTTATGCTTCTTGTCTTGTACGTCTGAAAATTATGTGCATTAAAGTGTTGTACACTATGCTTCTTTTCTTGTAAACTTACTAAGTAATTGGCTTAAGAGCTTCATTAGATTGTAAATTGTGGTTGAATAGTTGTATTTTTGGTGAAAGGGTATTTTAATAGTGTATTAATTGTATTAAATGAATGAGTAGTGGTTTTTTTTGTTTTATTTGTGCTTTGTGTATTGTACAATAAGTATTATGACTTGTAAATTAAGACCATGAGGAGAGAGATTCATTCCTCTATTATATGTAGTATAGATATAGATAGATATAGATATAGATATAGATTACTAGACTATTTGCCCGTGAATTTCACGGGCTTGTATATGAAAAATGAGTAACAACTTTGGATAGTTGGTTAATAAATATATCTAACAACATAACACATAATCCGTATATTCAATAATAATCGATTAAGGGTGAGACAAGGTTATTAAATGATAAGTTGATAACATGGCACTCATAACTCATAAATAGTTCACATAATAAGTATCTATCTATATTCTATATATATTATATAAAACAAGGTTATATAATGATAACATGGTTACATGGCATGAGTGCCATGTAGGAAAACCCCCTAAAAAGCCACCTCATTAAAAATCGTCCCAGTCATCAAAATTCATTCCTAAAGATACATACACTTATAATCCATATCTTTATAAGAAAATTTAAATATGGTACAAAATCCATTCCTAAATATAAATATGGTACAAAATCCATCCCTAAACATGCATGACTTAATTTGCAAGTAATTTAAATATGGTACAAAATCCATTCCTAAAGATAAATACACTTATAATCCATATCTTTATAAGAAAATTTTGAATTATTATTTATAACACATATCTATACCTTAATTATAGTTATAATCCATATCATTATAAGAAAATTTTGAATTACTTTTGATAATACATATCTATACCTTAATTATAGGTTGACATTATCAAGATTTAGCCTAATCCATGCCTACATAAACTAGCCAAAATCACATGCACATTTACAAACACACAAACTGGATTCTAATAGTTTCACAAAGAATTCGACGAAGGAAGAATTGAAACAGAGTTGGTTTTCGAGATGATTCACGATGCATTAATGCAAGCGGTAATTCTAAATTTCTTTAATATATAGTATTAATTTGTGTTTGTTAGTGATGGTTTGGTGCTACATGTTTGGTGCTACATGCATGTTTAGTTCAAAATTATAATTACATCCATATTAATTTAAGAGTTATGAGCTAGCTCGTCCGTTGGACGGGCCTCGGATCTACTTATTTAAAAGTATAGAATTTTACAAATACTATTATGAAAATAATGATACGGAGTACAACTTATTTATCAAAGCAACTTTGGAGGTTGTACGCACTTGCATATGCTATGTGTGAGTGTGTGAATTATATGTTTTTTAAAATGGACCTAAATGGGTAACCATGTCCAACAACAACAATACCAACTCCCGCCGAAAGCAGGGTATCAGTAGCATGTCCCATATAATAGAGATATCATTAATGCAAGATTTCGGGATACTAGTTATACTTGGAAATTGCGTTTAGGTAACAAATGGGAAAAAAGAAACTATTTTCAAGACTTGCCTTTAAAATCGAACGCATGAAACCAGTCAATTTTTGGTTTGGGGTACCATCTACAGAAACATTCATCATTTTAAAGCGAGAATGTCCCCATTGATCAGGACTCCACCCAGCTTCCCCTGCAATCAAATTCAATTATTACAAGTACAAAGTAAAACAGAAAACTGAAATAACATTAAGAAAATAGATTTAAAAAGATCAGGCTTTTTTTAAGATGTCGGCCCAGGCACAAAAAGGCCGGTCCAAGGCCCGGGGCCGGGCTTTGCTCATCTTAATCTGATAAGGGATTTCGAAATTTCATCCTACTATCAACTAGAAAACCTTTCCAAAGGTAAACAATGACAGATTGACATATGGTAATGAGTTGATCTCAATTACATGATACAAAACATTATGACAGAAAATATAGCAAATTGATATAAAAACAGGGACCGATGTACTTACTCAAACCAGGAATATCTTCAAGTTTACAGACCCTTTTTGGAATTCCAGATTCTTTCTAATAAAAAGAATTACAAAATAGGTCAGACCTTCAGACCGGTAAGAGAATATCACGACCATATTATACATCATCGGAAGAAGATTCTTAGCTAAACTGTCATCAAAGTTCACTTTTGTTTAAATGTTATGTGGTGTAAAAGTGATTTATAATTGTATAAATCTATTTGCATCATAGGTCAAATTTAATGTGATACATAATATCATGCACCTCAACTGTAAAATACATATATGCATGCTCATCATACATAACACGCACCTTTTGGAAATCAATACCAGGGTAGACAATGTGACAATTTGAAAGCTCTCTTATTTTCTCATCAATTGCCTGAAAGACAATATGCAACCAAAAGTTACATAAAGATAACTGTACATATTCACCATCTGAAGACGATTGTTGATTTATCAACCTGTCATACTATTTTATGTTCTCTTATTCCTTTATTAATAATAAGATTAAGATATTAAAGCCAAATCGTGCAGTCCAATTCACATTTGATAAGCTTTTTTACCTGTCTTTGCCGGTGAATCATGGTTGATAAATCAGTGTATGGAAGCTTTGGATCAATTTTACATTCCATAAGAATCCTCCATCATAATCTTTTATATACCTATAATTTTATGATAATCAATAAGGTCTACAAGTAAAGTTGATAAGAGAAGAATTATGAGGATAGATATACATACCCATGCCACCGCTCCTTCTCCAAGAAAATATCTTTTGTAAAACCCTACATATAGATAGAACATCGCTTAAATTAGTTCACTAAGATATTTACAGACAAGTTTAAACATGTAACAAAACACAATACACAGAGGTCAAGTAACAGACATGCAAGGTAACATACTGATTTAGAAGAAAGTAATCGGGATGCAAGGAAACATACTAGCTGAACAGAAATATCTACTTTTAGGAATACAAATGAGTCAAAAGAGCTGAAAAATGTCCAACCTGTTTATTAAAATAACCAACAGCATTGTTATCTGCGTATGTCAAAAATGAGTAAGCCCATCCACATCTCGTGCATGTTGTTTTAAATGATTCATGAGTCTGGTGCCATAACCCTTTACTTGCTCATCTGATGTGATTGCACAAAAGCTATCTCTCAAACTTTTGGCTGACATGTTACATAAATAATTAAATAATTAACTCAAGACATTATTAGCAATAAGACATGGTTAATACATGAACATCTTTTAATCCCTACTGAGACATGTGCCAACTTAGCGAAACAGATATCGGAATCAAATTGAGACAGAAGATAATAAGAATCAACTGAAACATGACGAGGTATATATATTTGACTAACGATAAAAGAGTCTTAACATGCAGAAATTCTACAAATGGCCAAAAAAATGAAGAAAAGACTCTCATTGACAGAAACAAGCCGAAGAAGAATCAAACGAAGAAAATTCTACTATATGACAGAAATGAGTAAATACACCCAAAAGGCCAAAAAGACCAGCTATATAAACATCGAGAAGCAATATACGCAAATGAATATCAAAAACTCTCTTTTCAAAATGAAATTATTCCGAATAGAAAAAGAATAGTAAATCATGTCAGACATGTAGAATTTCTACCTCATATAAGGGCGATATGTAATGCCACCAACAACTGTATTGCGCCTAATAACCATTACAGATTTGTGGCCCCTGCATCAGATAAAATTTTGATTATCAATGAAGTATATTAACGGGATTGAACAACAGCCATGTAAGAACCAAACGAATTTTCAGTAGATAATATCCAGCAGCTTAAAAATGATCTTCGTTTATTTGTAAATTATAACAAACAAACACTGAAGAACATCTCCTGTTAATTACGATCATTAGCATGCATATTCCCTTGAACATCCATCATGTTCAATACAATACAAAACAGGTTTTTAGGATGAAATGAAAAACAAAATGTGACATATTTGACACACCATTCTTCCCTGTTTTATAATGGCCAATTGACCATGTGTGAGCTTTTCACAAACCAGTCAGTGCCAAACAATTCTATGATATTTTGATTATTTTCTCTTAAGTATTGTCTTCTTCCATAAATGTAACTCAGTTTATCACGAATCTCTCCTATGAAGAAAACATAATATATCGGTAAAAGCATACCTATCCATCACAAGACGAACAATGTATTCCTTGGGCATGTTAGGTAGCTGCCTCGCAAATATATTCTTCAGTCCAATTAACCTGCCAAAAACACATCTATAAGTACAAGTCCAAGTATACTTTATTCTTTTACAATTTTAGTATTCTAAATAACTGACTACAGCAGTTACAAGGCCTTTTTTTGATTGAGTACATAAAACTGGATGTCTTCCTATGTATACTATTTAACACATACAACCATTGGCTATTATTTCATGTTCGAAATGGGACAAGCATCTGCATATCCTACAAAGCTTCATTCAAGCTAATGCCTAATGCCCACTTCCCTCCTAGCCCTATTATGTAAGTTAAGTTAGTATCCGAATCTTGACTTAACATATGACCAACCAAGTAACCAACTTCCTGAGAGTTTGGAGGAAGTATGGTAGGCTTGACAATTTATCAGTAGTTTCGCACTAATTCCTGAGATTCTGTATAACCCGTTGACCTAGTGAATCAACTATCTACCCAGCCGGAACGCAGACTAGTGCAAATTTTCACACAAAACAAGGCTTTGTAATTCTAATTAGTGGTTCGTATTACTACTCTAATGTCACTACAAACTAGCTACATAACGCTTCTCGTTTCAAGCACGGTACACTATATAAAAAAATTACAAGCACGCAAATAAAAAGATTAAAATCGTATACCATATCATATGCTCGTCAATTTTATCATTCGACACACACACAAACTTCAGCTTCCCCGCTTCCTCCTACACATACCAACACCAAACAATTAACAAAACGCTACTAATAATCCGTCACTAACAACAAAACAACATTTTCAAAACTTAAACCACCTCTCGCTTTAAACTCTCTTCTCGTCCACAATACGCCCGCTCGTCTGCAAATTCTCAGTAAAATACTCTTCACCGTCTCCTCCTTCACCGCACCACCACTCGCGTTTCGCAACATCGCTCGGCTCAACTTTCACCGTATTATTTTCCACTTTCGCCTTCACATTCCTCCTCCCACTCCCACGCCACTACTCTCCAGCCGCGAAACCGTAAAGTTCCGAATAGACGTATCGTCGTAAACCTCCTCCTCATCGTCATCATTCAACACGTCTTCTTCAAACTCCTCACTGTCATCCGACTCGTTCCTTACACTGACACTCTCCAAATCGTCGTTTGACGGCGCGTGGTCTTCACTCGCGGTGAGTTTGCGTTTGTGGAGTGATGACGTGGCGGAAGCGGATGCGGAGTGTGATGGGGACGGTGATTGGGAGGAGCGTGAGGAGCGTAACGGTGCCGTTAAGTGTGATGAATGAGTGTCCATTGTTATTGTTATGATTGAAGGTTTAATTTCATGAATTTGATAGATTTATTAGGGTTTTGTCAATTGATCGGTATAAAATTTGGGGGAGATGTTTACCATGTTATTGTCAGGTATTTACGACTTTGCCAGTTTGGTAATAAAATGAGTGATGTTCAGTGATGTTTGAGACTTTGATCCGGTTGATTCGGTAGGTTGAATCATCGAACCCGAACTTTATTATCGAAGCTCACTTTTAGAAAAAGTTGGTTGAGCGTGAAACAGGAAATTCGTTTAGGGTTTAGGTTTTAGTCGTTATCTAGTCGAGCAAGTTTAGCGTTTAGGATCTATAAGTTTCGTACTTTTTCTTGCCTATATATTTGGATTAGAGTTTTTTTTTAGTATGCTTGATGCCTCTTTGTTCCTTGCTTGTTTGTGGTTATGCTTTTTATCCTTTTTGTTTGTGTTCGTTGCGTGTGTTTGTTTACTCTCTTATGTTTATCGTCTTGTTCTCTTATTCTAGTTCTTTATTTTATATGTCATGTTCCCATGTGTTGTATGATTATTTGCTTGTGTGTTTTTAATGTGCCCTTTTGTTACTTGCTTGGATTATTATGCTTTCATTGTTCTTCTTTTCTTGCATCTCTATCTTCATACTTACTTTTCTTGTGCACCTTCACCCTCACAATTTCTTTTTACCGAGATCTTCTTGGGCAGTCTCCTACTTTGGAGTTTATCTTAAAGTAGGGGTCTGATCTATCTACACTCCACCTCCCCCATACCTCGTGCATACGGGATTGGGTATTGTTGTTGTTGTTGTTTAGGGGGTTTTCTAACTTGTGTCATGGAGGCACAGGTTTAGAAGCATTAATTAAGGCTAAGCAAAATCAACCAAAAACCGACCCCACCCTGACAAATCGAGTTGAACCGGGCCTAATCGAACCGAAGCGACCTTATTCGGTTCGTTTTTGGTTTTCCATAATTATCTCAGTTTTATTTGGTTCGGTTTCGGTTTCGGTTTCGTTCAGGTCAAAACACAACTATTCGGTTCAAGCTAGCTAAACTGAACCGACCTTATTCGGTTCGGTTTCGATTTCGATAGGTTTTACTCGGTTCGGTTCTCGGTTCGCGTTTTACCCTTAATCAGTTGTAGGTCAGGTTAGGTTTGACCTGTTGCTCAAGCCTAGCATTAATTAAACATAACTTTCTTAAAAATTAAATTCATTTTCATTGAAATGATGTTAAACCTGATAAATAAATAAAAAATTGGAAAGTAATAATCTCAACTTATATTTAACTACGGTAATTTTAGTTTGTTGAATGTTTTAAACATGTATCACTATGACACATTGTAAAAAATCTCTATCTTTAAAATAACGAAGATTGTAAAACATCAAATACCTAAAACAATATTAACTTTAACATGTCTACTCGAATTAAGTAAGTGGATTGAAATTGCTTCAAAAAACTATACAAAAGTCAATTTAATATATTGAATATTTGAACAATAATGTATTAATAAATGTACAAAGATTTCAATTTTAGCCTTGTCAAAGTCAAAATGGATATTTATAAAGTTTTAAATGTGTTTTTAGTAGCTTGGAGGTTTGTTCGTGATTGCTTAGAAATTTCCATTGACATACAATATTAACTTCCTTTGTGGCCTTATTTATTGCATATGATTTGGACAAATATGCTCTAATTAAAAATGTTGTTATTTAGGGTCTGTTTGGTTTTAAGTAGGTTAGATTCAGATTATTGGATTCAGATTCGAGTTTAAAACAAGAGATAAATTATATTTGTTTAAATATATTTTATAATAATTTTTAAACTAATTTCAAGTTTTATTTTAATTTATACTAACCCAATAAAATGTGTGGTTAAAAATAAAGTAGAATGATGAGTGACTAAATGAGAAGTACAAAGAAGTGTCATATTTTTTAATCGAAATCAGCTAATTCATTGTAGTATGACTTTTGGGTATTATTTCATTCCTTGATTTCGCTTAGACGTACTAAAGAACTTTTTATTAGGTTGTCTTATTGGAACCCCTACGATGTCACATCATGGGGAATATTCTATTGTCACACTTTTTTTAAGACAACACGGTTTTTGTCGGTTTACATTCGCATTTCGGCAGTTTTAGCGTTGATTTATTAAACTTTATATTTCTTGTTCGCGTTTTCGGGTTTATAGTTTTTGATATAAACAAAATATTAAAAAATAAATAAATAAATAAAAAATATGAAATCAATCTAAAATTATAGAGGGTCAAAATAACCCAACCCTTTTATTACCTCAAATCCAATCATACAATGCGACACTTTCAAACCAAAGCGCACCTCAATGTGAAGACCAATGGGTGAATGTACAACTTTCATCAATCAAGAATTGGATCGACTATTGGAACTTTTTGTTTATTTAAGACTAGAATATATTAATGTTAAATGATTTTTTCCTTTAGTTTTTATGATCGTAAAATGATATCGACTCTAGGCTAGCCACAATGGCCTCGATTGTGGTCGGTCGACCCATTGTGGGAAAGTAGGTCGTCGTCGGTTGGGGGGAGAGAAATATTGAATTCGGTTGCCTCCTCAACCGAGTGGTAAAGCCACAAAAATCCAAAAATTATGCCCGTTTGTAATAAAAAAAATAAAATTAAACTTTACCACTTTTACAACTTTATAAATACCAACCTCAAACACATTTTTAAACACACAATTTCAAACAACTTCTCATAAACACTTTCAAACACATTTTGATAATTATGTCTTAAGAGATATTTTTAATTCTTCGTCTTCGACGAGGAAGAAGTTATGAAGCGAGTTTACGGAGTTTATGGAGTTCTACGCAGATGCTTGGGACACTTACCAAAGCGTCATCGCCAAAGGCTCAACGAAACTACACGGCCGAGGATCGTGAAGGTGCTCATAATCGTTTAGTTGCCGCTTACTTCTCAGAAGAACCGCTTGTATGACGAAAAAACATTCCGCCTGGCGGCCCCGAATGCCCCAGACCTATTCACTCAAATTGTGCAAGAGGTAACAGTTATTCTCCTTATTTTCAACAAACTCCGATTGTGAGGCCTACTTGGTATTTCCTATTGGTCAAGTGTACTACGGCAAATCATCAATCGGGATCGTAGCGGTTCTGATTCTCTTGACGAGTATCTGCAGTGGGTGCAACAACATCACGCGATTGTCTCCGTAACTTTTGCACGGTTATCATGGAGTTATATGGTCTTTGAGTATTTGCGAAAGCCCACGATTCGAACCTGAAAGATTATATGCTCATCACGAGCATAAGCATGGGTTTCTGGGATGATGGGAAGCATTGATTGTACATGTTGGGATTGGGAGAACCGCCCAAATAGTTTGAGAGGTCAATATGCTAGGGGTGATCACGGCCACATCCATTCATTTTATTGGGCGGTCGCCTCCCAAGATTTATGGATTTGGCATGCGTTCTTTGGTGTCTCGGGATGAATAACGATATAACGTTTATATCGTTCCTGCTTTCAATGATATCAAATATGGAAAGCGGCGGAACTTGAATTCGAGGCTAACGATGTTGCTTACAAAGGGGATATTATCTTCTTGACGGATATATCCGGAATGGTCTATTCTTATTAAGTCCATTTCAAATCCTCCTACGGTGATGAAAAAGAATATTGTACAAGAGGAAGCACGAAGCGAGAAAGGAAAGATGTGGGCGAGCTTTCGGTGTGTTGAAGAAGAAGTGGAAAATGCTTAAAGTTCCTACTCGAGGGTCATAAGCAGGATCTCAAGATATTGTGTATACATGCATGATATTACATAATATGATCATCAAACACAAGCAATGGGCGATTTGTCCTACATGGTTTCCTGAAGAGGCCACCGTGATCATGATCCAGTAAGATCCCATGCGAATCCTTAGTAGTTACTCGGGAGTTAACGGATCGATCAACTCATCTAAACGTAAAATCTGTTTTGGTCAACACATTTGGAGAAACCGTGAAATGCAGGCAATCAAGAGATTGAAGGCAAAGGCGAAAGTAGCGAAGACGTGGCGGCGATGAAGAGTTTTGTGATGTTTTCGCTTTTAATAAGTATTGTAACGTCGTTTTATTAGTTTAAGTTTTAATTATTGTTGTAATGTTAAGTATTTTTATTAATGAAGTTTAATTTTGTTTTAAAAATATTTGAATTAAAAAAATCTCGTGTTACCACCGTGGCAACTAGGTCGTCGGAGAGAGAAGGCGATGTAGCACAGATTTAACTAGTTCGCCACCGTGTTCATCTTAACTATAAACATCACTAGATTATGAAAATGGATACTTTGATAGAGTTTTCTCACATATGTCTTGACATATGTTTGAGTTCACTATGATCTACTTCAACTAACCTTTATTTTAATCACAATTTTCGACATTTTGTCAGACCAATTTAAGACTGTTGGTTCACCGCCACACAAACTTAAAACAAGTAAAGCTTTTCTTTTTCAGTGAAAACCAGATAATATATTGACATGTTATCAAGAAAATACCCGGTGATAATACACTTGAGTTGCTCATGATACAAACTTACAACTACTTCGACTGAGACAAATAATCTAGTTACTTGAATTCTAAAACTGGAACAGTTGAACTTTATAACTTGAGCTGAGATTAAGCATTCTAAATCTAACACGTAAGTTGCCATTGAACACTTGAACTTGGCCGTGAACATGAGACTTGAAACAATATGGATCTGAAGTTGGACTTGTGACACCACTAAACGCTTTGAAACAATATGGATCTGAAGTTGGACTTGTGACACCACTAAACGCTTGAACCTTGAACATTTGGCATAACTGAAGACTTGAACATCAACATTTGAAACACATGAAACTTGAACCTTGAAATCTTCAACCAACATTTGAAAAAATTAATCCCTATTAAAGTCAATATTTTTGCTTGGCGTTTAGCTTCAAATAAGCTTCCAACGAGATTCAATATGTCAACTAGAGGTTTGGAAATTCCGTCTATGGTTTGCCGGTATGTGAAGGGGTTGAATCTTGACCACTTGTTCTTTTCATGTTCGGTTCTCGCTTCTATCATGGCTAAGGTTCTAAGGTGGTGGGGATTTTGGATAGTGGTATTTCATCCTATCAAGGTTGGGTTATTTGGCTCGAAGGGTTGAGATTAAGGAAGGAGGTCAAAGATTACTTGGAAGCCACGCTTTGTGTTTCTTGGTGGTTCATTTGGAGTTATCGTAATAAGTTGCTTTTCTCTTCATAGCGACAATCTAAGGCGTCGCTATTTGATTTTATTGTGTCCCAATCTTTTATTTGGTGTAATGCTAGAGCTAGAAGAAAACTAGATTGGTTAGGTTGGCTTAAAAGCCCAATGACTGCTCTCTTGTAATTGTTTCTTTGTGAGCTTTAGCGTCTTGCTAAGCTCGTTAATAAATCCGCCGTTCAAAAAAAACCTTGCTCAACTTGATATAAAGTTGCCATACTCTTAAATTTGGTTTATTAAAAGGTCTACGAGCAATATTCATCAAACCTCGCTACTGTTTATTAGTTTTAAGTATATTTTTAGAATAACGAAGATTGTAAAACATAAATATCTAATACAACATAATTAACTTTAACATAGTTGTCGGGATCCCGATCGATCTTAGGATCTTCGATTTTACGATACTTCAAAACAAAAGCGATCCGGATCCTACATAGGATCTTTGCAAGCTTAAGATCTTATAGGATCCCGATCTTTACCATACGATCTTCGATCTAATCCGATCCGATCTTACTTTTCTCGGATTACAAACTAAAAACTACAAATTTATGGGTTGTTTGTTTGTAGAATTCAAAAAACAACATGTTAATATTTTAAACATTTTATAATCATAATTTAGGACAACATTTCTATATAACATTCATAGTATTTTGTGGTTATAATGTATTAGAATTTGTAGATTTGTATAAAATTACATAAACTATTAAGAAATAACATTAGAGTAGGATCTTAAGATCCAGATCCGATCTTACGATCACGATCTTGCAAAGACGAAACGATCCTGGGTAGGATCCCGATCTTGACAACCTTGAATTAACGTGTCTACTCTAATTAAGTAAGTGGATTCAAATTGCTTCAAAAACTCTATATAAGTCAATTTAATAAAAAGGTAATAACTTAAAATGTAATTAATTTGGCACTTTTTCTAGTATTGTGTGATCAACTTTTATATATATATATATATATATATATATATATATATATATATATATATATATATATATATATATATATATATATATATATGTGAGGTTATTGTGAGAACTAAAAAAATTGCGAGAACTGCGAGAACTACTTTTTACTCTTAATAATGCATAATATACAACATATTTATGCACAATGGCATTTTGAAATTATATGTAACTTCTTTTGAAAAAAAATAAATTAAGGGCAAAATGGGTATTTTAACCTTCCATAAAAATAGCATCCGTAACTCCCATCCCCTAAAACTGTTTCCCTTAACTCATTTTTCATTTGTGCCTCTCAAACCCTAGCCACCATCTTTACCTCTGCCACCGGATCTAAAGATGATGATTTTTATTGTATTATATAGTGGGTCATCTTCTAGCCACCATCCTTACAATCTGTCTTCTTCCCCAATTGAGAAAACACAAACCGATCTATTAAAGGACAAGGTAAATAAACTTTTGTTTAATCAATTCCATTCTCAAAGGACGGGACTGATTTGATCTTATAACGACACCCCAAGCAACCCCACTTTTTCAATCGATTCCAAAGGCATGATCGATTTGATGATTGTTTTCTCAAATACATCCACAAAGGTTAAGATAGCGAGTTAGGTTCTAAGTAATTTTCTATTTACTTATTGTTTTTAGTGCGTTGATTTTCTTTTGGGTAAACAAATTAAGGATCTAAAGACCAATTAAAAGATATGATGAAAACTTAACATCCGAAATCAAAAATGCAGATTCGTTGGTCCATACTTTGTTGAAACTAAAAAGTGTAAAGTTCTTAAACAAGGAATTTAATAATCAATTAAAAATATTTCGATCTTTAAGATTCGAGTTACGATCTCGTAATATGTGTTTATTTTTAGGTGATGGTAGTGAGGATGGTGTTGAGCATGGTGATGAGGCGGGGGGATGGTGTTGAGCATGGTGCAATCATTGTTTCGTTTGCAATCATTATTTCAGCTAGGCTTTCGTTTTATCATTGTTACTGTCTACACACAAGGTATATCACAAGCCCTACATTTCTCATGTTGAAGAGTATGGTAAAGAGATTGTATTGGTTTTTGTATTTTTTTAATTGTGCAAAATATTAGTAGTGGGCTTTATCTATGCTGTAAGCATACAAAATTTCACAGTTGTGCATCTACAGTTCCGGGTAATGGTTCAAGTGTCAAGTATGCTTATTAACACATGTAAACATTAGTAAGTTAACCGGACCGTCCGATACAAAAAATGAAAAAGTTAGCCATTAAGAATTGTGCCAAGTTTGGCACACTTATTTTACCATTCATGAAATAGCCCATTTCATATGAGATGCTATATAGGAACTGTTAAGCTCTTGATGTCCCACATTTCTCAAGAACGACAGCTAAAGGCCATGAAACTGCAACTTGAATCTGGAATGTACATGTTGCAAGAACTAAGTCATAATTAAGGGTATGTTTTATTACACTACAAAAAAATGCATTGAATAAAGAATGAAATTACAAGCCGAAAAAAATCCAGCGTAACTTCCTGTTATGTGGTATTTATTTATTTAATTTGACTTTATCTAGAATACTTTTTTTTTCTGAATGGCATTATTTAGTTGGAAAGATTAGGTTTAATCAGTTGCTTACAAAATTGTCTAGATGTTATATACAGTCATACATAGTACATTACTTACTTATTAGTCAGCTATACCAATGAATTTTCATCCATACTAGCTGCTAATCTAATGTGAATCTTTAATTATGTGATCATTATATTGTCTGAACATGTTCTTAAGTCGGACCGATTGAAAGAGAAATATTTTGTTAATTTTGAACCAACTTTCGTTGATGAAGGAAGGAACAGGAGTTAATGCCAATTGTTCCACACGGGCAATTTATTTCAAGAAAAGAAGATAACTTTGTGCGAGTCATTATACATGTACTTATTGAATCAAATCGATAAAAGAAACGATACAAAGGTTAAACACATTGTTCAAATCTTACTTTTTATAGTGGAATAGGCAACGGTTCAAATCTTACTTTTATTCCTCTTATCATTTCGGTGTGCACATGTGTTTTGAGTGTGCATATGTGTTTTCTGATTGTGAATTTGAAACCTTCTATGCATATGTGTTTTACATTTCATGAAATTGTTTCTTTTGTTTAATTTCAATTGTTATTGGAAGGATTGTGTACAAGGATTAAAAACACATGTGTACATATGCCTACAAAGAGATCGAGAAATCGTGAGTGGCCAATGAGGAAAATGAGGAAAAACACATGTGTACAAAGAGATCGAGAGTGGCCAATGAGGAAAAACACATGTGTAGAAAGTGGCCAATGAGGAAAAACACATGTGTACAATGACAAAAAACAAAGAGATCGAGAGTGGCCAATAAGGAAAAACACATGTGTAGATTTCATGGGTTTTTGAAGAAGGCGAGGAATACATGCATGACGCCTAAAGATGAACCATCTATTAAAAACATTGTATTATGCACATGTGCACGCTTCATATATTTGTAATAAAACATATTTATGTAATATTTTTAATAAAGTTGTTGTTTGTATAAAATTGCATAAATGTATTAATAAAGTTTTGTTGTTTGTATACATAGTTATGTAATATTTTTATAGATACATGTGCAAATACAAAACACCTATGCAAAAAACGGAAAATACAATTATCAAATAATGCAAAACACATGTGCACATAATGTAAAAAAAAAAAAAAAAAACCTAGAATTCTGGAACTAAAAAATCGTTTTTGAAAAAAAAATAAAATATAAAAGAAAGTAATTTTACCATTATGCCTTTTGAATTAAATTATACAAATTAATATAAGAAAAAATCGATTGGTTGATCTTTGGTTCGCAATTTATTTGGTTACGAAAATAACCCTTCCCTATATATATATATATATATATATATATATATATATATATATATATATATATATATATACTAGTGTCAAAACCCGTCGATGGACGGGTATGACTTGTGGTTTTTATTTTATGATTTAGTGGATCAAACATATACTAAAAAGTAATTAAAAGTTAAATGAAAAGGTTAAGATATATAATTGATGTTACCATAATCCATTAATCGACTAAAAGCGGTAAGTACTTTGATTTTTGGTTTTATGTTTAGGATTTAGTTGAACAAATATCTGATTAAAAGTTAGAAAAAGTTAAATGAAACGGGTGGAATACCTTGTACTTGTCGAGGTTCTTCTAGTAGATAGTAAATGCTCTATGTCTACCCATAAAGTGACCATTAATATCGTGCAAGTTCACATATCATGCTCTATAAATGTAAATTGGCTTCAATGGCTCCAAGTGGAAGGCCACTTGAGAAAGGAGTATCTGGAGGTGGAGTGGGAAGTGATACTGATAGATGTAGCAGATGTGGATTCTTTATTGATGCTTGCAATAACTACCATTCCAAGTTACATATTATATTTCCCATATTCTTTCATTTTTAATAGAAACTTTGATTGGCTAACCTCAATTTGGTAACGGACATCATCAAATTCAACCAAGTGGCAATCCAACTTGACCCCTTCTTCAATAATGTGAAACCAAGAAATCTGATATCAATAGCTACTACTAATAATAGGTCATATCTCAAGAAACATTTGATTAGAAAACATCATTACTATTAACGAAGAGCATAGAAAAGAAAGATCTTGATCGATGAAGGACTTTTCACAACTTATTATAAAACTCATAAAATGAGCTTCAAACAATAATATCTAGTGTAAAGTTAATGAACACGAAGCATCGTTTCTTTAGATTTTATCTACAATATTTGTATATAAGAATGGAAGGATCAAAAACAATAGCATGAAAATTCCAAAGCATAACTATCGGTATCCTCAAACACCCCATGCAACTCAACAACCACATGCATGATCTTGATACATACTTCATAGCAAGTTTAGAATGTTCATAAGGAGAAACTATGATTATTGCATTAATATTGGATAAAAGGTTTAGCACAATTTGCATACAATGACTTACATCGGTTTAAGAACAATAAGTGTACGACCATTAAGTTCAAAATTCGAGATAGCATTCACATCCCATCAATTAAACGCGATAGGCGGTACCATTTTCTAAAATTCACTATAAACATAAAATAATTATTTATCACCAACAAAATACATAAAATATTGACTTCTGAAATTGATCAATTATTATAGGAGTTTGGACTTTTGATATTTTAATATTGGCAAATGTCACTCCTTTTACCAAGTCTAAACGACCCTGCAAATGGTAGTGAAAAAAGGTGTTAAAGATGACCTGAACCACTTAATCAGCGTGGTTGCTCACTTGTCTAGTATCGCAAAATTCTTCTCTTTTTAAAGTTTATGTAAAAATCGGTCATTATATGCTAACGGGTCAAATGGGTATGATTTACGCATTTTCTATGAACTTGTTTGATGTGTTACCCAATCAGACCAAATCAGTATCTCAATTTGATTTGACCAAAATCTAGTTTTACCCATTACCAAACTCGTTAGACCCCTAGATTTGCCAATTGCCACTTTGCTTGTATTAAAGATGAAGATCGACTTATTTACCTGCCAGTCATTATGCCATGAATATTTGTATCACAAATAGTTATATTCGAAACACAAGCTACCGTACTATCTTTCCCAAGGCTCCGGATGCTTATTCCATGGCCCGGTCCACAATCCACGTTTTGTATGTTTAATCATGAGCATCCAGTTTGTATCGAAACACAATCATCTCCTGTTGAAAGAAGACAATCGTAGTTATGACAATTATGTAAATAGAGTTTATGACAATTTGAGTAAACTTTAGGACAAAAGGGCAAGGTATACATGTTCATAATTGGTATAAACCAATTCCTCTGAATTTTGGACACATCATGGGCTAACAGAAACAGGTGCACAACCATAAGGAGACACAATATCTTTAATTTTATTTGCCTTGATATAAGTGAATAAGTGTAATATACAGTTGTCTCACTTAAAATTTTATATGCGTTTACATGTTTTTAAGCTCATTTGCTTGATTCACATTTGTACAAACCACAAAGTAAACCTTAGCTGTGAAAAAAAGGAACCCAACTGTAACATGTAGTGCTACAACTACTTCCTTAAGTATCCATCTATATTTGAATATTGGTGTTTCCATTTTACTGTCATTATTGATAGTCTACCAGGTTGAGGCTCATAAATCAGCTGGGCTTTTGTTATAATTTTTGTTTCCAATTTGGCCATTGGTTGCTAGCAATTAATCTTATATGGGTTGTTTGGGCAAGCTTATGCTTCATGGTTTATGTGTGTCGATAAAGTTCCAATTCATGGGATTATTTTTCCTTTCAAAAATGATATAAACCAGTGTATATAGAAAAGTGAAAACATGTGTATATCATATATATAACGAATGTAATGTTCATAGCTTGAAGAGTACTTCCTTATATACTGAAATTGTTTTATTACTGATGGGACAATCAAATTAACCAAATATTACTCCTAAACATACATTTTCAACAACTTCATTTGCTTTCGATTGCTTTGCTCGTTCTACGATAAAGGATCATATGTATTTGGAGCAATTAGGTACATCGATTGCATATCGGAGTTCAAAGCAAATATCTCAATTTTTACCACTTTTTCTGAAGAAAATCACAACGAATAACTCCAATCAACCAAATGCTTTTGCTATTTTGGATTGGATCAAATCATAATCAAACTAAATATCGATGGTTCTATTTATATCAAAATTAGACTTGTTTCTAATGAAGTCACGGGTTTTGTTAGAATGTGTGACAAAAAAAGAGTCTGCGGTAGTTTACGTATGCGGCAGTGAAATTACACCTTAAATTGAATCAGAGAGATAATAGTAGATAAATATGTTCATCTTCAAGGAGCCTGTAGTTCTTTCCCATTGTAGAGGTCTTACCTAGCCACCATCCAAATCTGTTGAAATTCCATTCACCCTACACCATAAAGAATAAAATTTCAAACTAAATATACATATAGATTACCACCAATATATGTTTTTAAGGAAAAAAGATGACAATGGTGATTGTTGAAGAAAAATGGAACTCAATTTAAGTGAGACTAAAACTTACCGTGAATTGGAAAAGCCTATTCAAAGCTTCACCGCAAAATATTTAACACAAGAACTTGTCTTTGTGTCGCACATTCTTTGGAATCAATATTTATATTTTTCGTTTGGATGTGCCGGTGAAAGACGACCTCCTCTTCCTTACCCGCAATGACTTTCTTTGTGTTTGTAACCTTTGAATCCGTTTGTATCGAATCCTACAAAAAGAATCTGAAAATTAGCTTAGCGCATGATAGAGATCTTGGCAAAACAATAAGGAATGTTCTATATTTTCGATTGCCTTGAACCGAGATTCTAAATATACACTTTTGGCTTTTCCTTGGTATCATCTCAATATATGTATGACTAACAATAAGATGTTGAGTCTCATTTAAAAATGTCACATGTTAAATGGCCAAATACTTCTGATATTATGCACATACAGTAATTATATTATATTTTTTGACTGGTATACAATGATGGCAGTTTCTATTTCTAGACTGAGATAGAGATTTCTAGGCTGCAACAGATGAAGTCAAGCAAGATAATGGAAGTGCTTTTGAAAAAGAGGGCGGATTTAGAGCAATTATGCAGACAGGCTCGAATGCCTATTGTAACAAATGGAGCAATTAATTTTTCTGTGGAAACATTACAGTCTGGTAAAAATCTTATCATTAATCGTACTTTAGTGCTATGTCAGTCTAGCATTAGAGAAGCATAATACCGAGAGAGCAGCGTAAAGTTGATGGATCAAATAGGAGAGTCAATAGTAGTGTATATTTTTGAAGCGAAGTGCTTTTACCAAATTTGTACATAAAATAATTATGTACAAAAAAAGAAGAAAAATACGCACTTGGTATCGTTTTTTTGGACCAATGGCATTTTAATTAAAATAAAAGAAACATGGACATCAAAGATGCTACTTACAATGGGATTAGATGCATCATCTTGTATGCAATTAGCCTTTTAGAGTGACAAAAATGCTTCCTTTGTCGTCGATAGATGCCTCTTGGGTTTACTAAAATTAACAAACATTTTTATCAACATATATCGGATAAGCAACCGCTAAAAGGACAAAAGTTTTGGAAACTAAAATCGGTAGCCTATAGATATCATCTTAGACTACTTTTGAGCTACCGATTTGCCAAACTTGTATGTAATCGACTCATATCTCGCACACGAACTCAATTGTTTTCATTCACTAAATCCACCAAATGGTTTGGTAAGGTGATTGTATTGTGTAACACTATATCACATGTAGTGTAATTTTTTATCAAGGAATATGCAACAACAATGAAATGTTTACTTACGTTTTGTGTTTGGTTTGCCTACAATATCTACTTTCTCATTTGCAAACTCGCTTTCACTTTGGATGACTATCATCGTTAGAATCGATCCCGTAATCCTGCATCAACTCTCAAACATTACACTTGGCTAACCTTAAAAGTCGTTTGTTTAACGAGGCCATAGCGTATGGTTACTTACCTACATTAACTCCCCATAGCCTTCACATCTATACTTGTGAAAAATCATGTTGCAAATGGAAGGAAAAAAAACAATGGCTCCGGAGCGCCTCAACATTAGCTCGGTTTGCACCACATTTGGTGATGCATAAATTTAGAAAAGAAACGTGCCATAAGATTGAAACACCAACCCTTCAACTTCCATCCTACTACTCCCGTCATCGGTGGTCGGTCGGTTCAACCTCATAAGCTTTTCGCTTTCAAACCCGTTCACTGGTCTATAGAAAGATTGCTCCCAAAGTCTCTCAAGTGACAACAACCACGTAATCGACCCTTTTTGTACCCAACCCATGTGTTCGGAAGTACTTTTAAGCCTTGAATAACCTTCCCACATTGGTGCGGGAAGAAACATGTGTTATTTCTTACCAGCGATTATATAAATAAGATATCTAACAATGATTAATATGATAAATAAGATACATAAGGCAATCAATATCAATAACCAAAACCTTAAACTTGGTTGTTGCTATTTTATCATGTCGGGAAGCTTAATCCTACCGTTTGATGTTGATTCATGGACAGAGGTTTTAATCATGAGTCGCCTTGCTCTTTTTGGGCCTCCATCCTTGTATCAGATATCTGTTAACAAAGTAAAAACAATATATGATATTTGATAACACTATAACACCAAAAAAACTGCAAAACTTGTTACACTTATAAGTCGGGAAAAAAAAATATGTTAATCTGAAACTCGACCAAAAAAAATCGGGATTCTTCACCTGTAAAACTAAAAAGTCATATTCTTCACCTGTAAAACTAAAAAGTCGATTATACTTTTTAGGGATAATTATGTTTAGGAATAAGATATTAGGGTGTATTTAGACAAAAAAAAAAAAAAAAAAAAAGAAGCTAAACATATATATGGTATATTTATCTTTTAAGTAATATATATCATAATTTATTTTAATTGTTATCTTCAAAAAATACATACCTAAAATACAATTCCAGAATTTTTATATAATCTCCTTATTTATATTGATTTAAAGATATAAATCAAAAACAATTTACTCTAGTGGTAAGTTGTTTACAAAACACATGAATAACCCAAGTTCAACTCCAACAAATATCTTCTTTTTAATAAAAAATTTTAAATTCAAAAATAAAAAAAAAACAAAAGCGAATTTTACAATTTATTAAAAAAATGTACATATATTAATTAAAATACCACATGTCATTTAAAAAATAAAAAAATAAAAATTTTAAAATTCAAAAATAAAAAAAAAAAAAGCAATTTTACAATTTATTAAAAAAATGTACATATATTAATTAAAATACCACATGTCATTTAAAAAATAAAAAAAATGCCACATAAATATAATGATGACATGGAAATATGACGTGGCGTTATGGGATCTTAGAAAGTGGCGTTATGACGTAGCATCTCTCCTCTTATATATAATGTATAGATATATATTTTATTTTATTTTATTTTTTATTGTGTACCTAAACTTTTGAATTTCAATATTTGTATGTATTTTGTTCATATGTAATGACCAATTTACCTTTCGCTGTTAATAGGTTGGTTGAAAATGTAAGGGTAAAATGGTTATCAGATATACACAAATGTCGAAATTCAACAGATTATCTATATCTATACTATCTATAAAATAAAAATGGTCAATGTTGAAAAGTTGAATGTTGAAAATAGTCAAATGTGAGAGAAAAATACATGAGCAAAATGAAATGAAATGGTGGACCATAATATCGCATATCGTTAAATGTCTGCCGCTAGGAACTGCTGCCGTTAGATGCGGGTACTCGCCTAACGTATACAATAGTAAAAAAAAGTTAACTACACAACATTCGCAAAAAATAACAGGTTAAATACATTTTAGGATAATTATCCCATAAATAAATTTTGAATATTTGAACAATAATGTATTAATAAATGTACAAAGCTTTCACTTTTAGTCTTATGATCAAAGTCAAAACGAATATTTATGAAGTTATAAATGTGGTTTTAGTAGCTTGGAGTCATTTGCAAGCAAATTTCCAGTGTCATACAATATTAACTTCGCTTATATAAATGAATTGGACAAACATGTTCTTATTTAAAAGAGTAAACTGCAAAAATTATGCCTGTGGTTTGTAGTTTTTGACAAGTATCAGCTATCTCAAACCTTTGACATTAATCATCCTTAAGTTCATAAACTATTGGCACTAATCATCTCTAAGCACTAACGTCGTTATCTTCTCCGTTAGCTCTCACTCTAAAGTGGCAACGTTTTTTTTTTTTGGTAAAAGGGATTCACCCTGGTAAAATATATTAACAATCAACCAAATAAGTACAATGGAATGTGACTGATGTGCCACATTAACCTCAAGCTAAGCTGGAACATCCACACAAAAAAAAAACACTAGTGACATGCCACTAAGCGTTACAAAATCACTAGAATACAAAAGCTAAAACACCAACAGGGAACATCCATTTAAGAACACATGAATGACACCACCTATCCGCCCACCTTTTCGATGGAGATTGATGAATCAGATGAGCCTACCTCCTTAAAAACCCTTTCCAAGTAAAAACCCAGTGGAAAAACCTTGGAGTAGGGAAAAAGAGTATAACACTCACCTAGATCTCCAAGGAAACTCCACAATCACCAAAAGCATACGCAAACGAAACACCCCTATCCGACAACCACCAAAGCCAAGAATCTTCAGAATATGAACCCACCATTATGGATGTAAAAGAGAAAGAGCGGTGCCGAACCCATGACAAATCTCTAGAATTCGACGTCTTCTTAAATTTGCATGTGAGAAGCTTAAGTCGAACCGTGAACTTTATAATATCAATAACACAGGCTTCAATCTTCTTTGATGCTTAAAAATCTGTTGTTCGTTCTTGCCATATGAAATAAGAAGAAGCGACAAAAGAAACTTGGAAACAACACTTTTGACCGACCGAGACTTGATAAAGGAATGAGATAGCGAGTCGCATCATCCAAAGAATCAGGATATCACGAAAACACGCAAAGACTTCAAAGAAAACCAAACACGAAAGAGAACACACAATCAAAGAAAAGATGATCGTGAGAATCGGGTTGAGTCTGCGAGAGGACACTCCAACGTAACCCTATTAGGGTCATTATAGCCATCATGAGATCTCAACATGTCTTGAGTCCGTAGCGTCTTTTAAGACCGACCAAAGATGGAACGCATGCCTCGGGACTCAACGTCTAAAGTGGCAAAGTTAGTCCATTAATCAAACGATCGTTTGCAACGTTAGTCCTTTATACTAACAATCATTTCTAATTAAATAAAAATGTGGTTTTCTTACGTAACTCGTCCGTATTCTGACATTTTTTTCTCTTTTTTTTAAGTATTCGTCCCTTTCTGTACGTTTTCGCCCGTTTTGCTACGTTTTTGTCCGTTTTAATACGTTTTGTCCGTTTTTCTTACGTTTTTACACGTTTTCGGCCGTTTTTATACGGTTTCGTCCGTTTAAACACGTTTTCGTCCGTTTTTCTTACGTTTTCGTCTGTTTTTTACGTTTTCGTCCGTTTTCACACGTTTTCGTCCGTCTTTCTTACGTTTTTTTTTTTTTTTACGTTTTCGTCCGTGTTAACACGTTTTCATATGTTTTTACACGTTTTCAGCCTTTTTTATACGTTTTCGTTCATTTTAACATGTTTTCGTCCGTTTTCACACGTTTTCGTCCATTTTCCTTACGTTTTCGTATGTTTTTTTACGTTTTCGTCTATTTTTACACGTTTTTGGCCGTTTTTATACGTTTTCGTCCGTTTTAACACGTTTTCATCCGTTTCCACACGTTTTCGTCTGTTTTCTTACGTTTTCATCTGTTTTTTTTTTACATTTTCGTCCGTTTTAACACGTTTTCATCTGTTTTTACACGTTTTCGTCTGTTTTTATACGTTTTCGTCTATTTTAACACGTTTTCGTCTGTTTTTACGCGTTTTTGTCCGTTTTAACATGTTTTCGTCCGTTTTCACACGTTTTCGTCCGTTTTAACACGTTTACGTTTATTTAACACATTTTCAGAATTTTTTATACGTGTTCGTCCGTTTTAACACGTCTTCGTCTATTGTCACACGTTTCAAACGTGTTAAAACGGACGAAAACATGTGAAAATGGACGAAAACATGTTAAAACGAACGAAAATGCAAAAACAGCACGGCGTGTTAAACGGACGCAAGCGTAAAACTAAGAAAACGTGCGTGCTGAAATGACGCAACGTCGTTAAAACGACGCGAAAACGGACGGCGTGTTAAAACGACGAAGCGTATAAAACGACCAAGCGTGTAAAAGGGCGAAGGCGTAAAAAGATGAAAACGTGGAAAATGGACGGCGTGTTAAAGCGGCGAAAATGTTAAAGCGGACGGCGTAAAACAAATGAAAACTTAAGAAAAACAGACGAAAAGTGTGAAAAAGGACAAAAACGTAAAAAAACAGACGAAAACGTAAGAAAAACGGACGAAAACGTATAAAAACGTAAGAAAAACGGACGAAACGTATAAAACTGACAAAAACGTAGTAAACGGGTGAAAACGTATGAAAATGGACGAATACTTATAAAAACAGACAAAAACGTAAGAATACGGACGAGTTACGTAAGAAAACCAAATTTTTCTTTAATTAGAAACGACTGTTAGTATAAAGGACTAACGTTGCAAACGATCGTTTGGTTATTTGACTAACGTTGCCACTTTAGAGTGAGAGCTAATGGAGAAGATAACAACGTTAGTGCTCAGGGATGATTAGTGCCGATAGTTTATGGATTTAGGGATGATTAATGCTAAAAGTTTAAAATAAGGATGCCAAAAACCACTAAACCACATGATGATTTTTGCATTTTACTCTATTTAAAATGTTGCTATCTAATGTGAAGACTAATAAAGGATTTTTCTATGACCGTAAATGATTGGACACAAAATAAGCACTTCTAGATGACTTGAAATTTATAGAAAAGATTGGGTGAATATACAATTATGAATCAATCAAGAAACTTGAAAATTTGAGGACCCTTTAACTTCTTAAGCTTGGCCCTAACGAAGAATTGGTCCCTTGCCAAAATCCGAACTTGTTTAAGGTAAGCTTCATAACTCATAACACCGTTTTGAAGAGCTTTGTCGAGTGCGTACATTACATCTTCCAAAGCTTTATTCTCGGCTAGCAAATCCATCACTAGCTGCGAGTCCTCATTTACACATTCAAATGCATCTTCGACATTCCCTCCCATGGCCACACTTAAATTTACTTTGTTAACGGCCAACCAGTTTATCAACATGTCAGCTTCATCAGTTGTTTCCTTTACTTTCTGCTTTAGATCAGCCTTTTCACGATATAGTCCAATGAGTATATCGTCAGTAATGTTAACACGCGTCTCCATCTCTTCTTGAAGAGTACTAAGTTTTTCTACTTGGTAGTTTGTGTATTCCCTTAATGAAATCATGTCATAATGAAGCATGCACCAAAGACGGTCCATACATTCCATTTTCGACATATAAGAAGGGTGAGCCAAGCTAGGAACATTGACAACATTGAAAGGATGGTCTAAGGTAAATATTTTTACCAGGTTGTATACAAGACCTAATAAGTCGTACCCAAAAGGGTCCCACGTCTGAAGATACGACGAGGTTGTCCCTCCAGAAAGATCCACAAATGGGTGATTTGGACGAATTGGATTTGCTGGATCTAATGTAACTTGAACGATAGGTGCCATGTTAGGGTAGTGTTCATGAATCCAAATGTTTATATGGACTAAAGGCAAAGAGTGAGACACATGTAGGTCCCCTTCGACTTTTAATAAGGTCGCCATGGTTCCATCATTGTAAATAAATGTGTCGATAACAGGACACAAAGACGGGTACTCTTTATGAAGAGAATGCAAGTGTTGTCGAATAAGCCATTTTTGGTCAGGATCAGAATACGCTAACGCGAATGCAGAGTCGCAAAACATCGCATTATCGATGATTTTAACTTGAGATGGTGATGCCATGATGAAGAGAGTTGAAAGATTGGTCCCAAAGTACTCGGGACTATTGTACAAGAAGAACATGCGATTTATAAGTGAAATTTGCTAATTAGGCCAATAAAAAACTAACTTGATAAAGAATTTTCAAAAGTCAAGTTCATTATTTTAAAAGTTTAAATTAGGCATTTAGTTGCATGGAAATTTCTAATGACATACACACTAATACCAACTTCCTTATCTACTCATTATAATTTGGACAGTTTGTTTGTTGTGCTCCATCTGTTTATTAACAATTCATTTCAAATGTTAGTTTGACTATTAAGATCTATCTTGTTTCCTTGCTTCATATTAACAATATTTAAGTTGATTAATTTGATAATTGCTCTATGAAATTAAGCTTTAAACTTTCAGTGGGTGAAATTTGGGTTTACAAGTTGCAAATTATTTATCTAACTATGATTATCTTGTGACATGCAAATCATTTTATGATATAAAACTTGCCAAATTGGGATTATGAAATGTTGTGTGTCACTTTCAAGCTTGACATGCATAGTTTTCTCACCAAACCTAAAGTAAAATATAGTTTTTGGGTTTCTTTTAGATAGGGATGAGTATGAGCAGAGTGTTGATGGAAATGCATGTGTGTTTTGACTGTTTTCAATCTAAATTTCGCAAGATATATAGAGCCTCAAGAGCGAAAAAATAAAGGGCACAACCAGGGGCGGTCCTGGACATTAAGTCAACAAATTCACACATTTTTCTCGAGTATAAGAGAAATAAAAATAAACTAAAATATACGATTTCTATTAAACAAATTAAAAATACGTGTATTTCTTTATAAAAAGAAAATTTGAACGGCGGATTGATATTAAAACTAGCAAGAAGCTAGAAAAAGTTACAAAAAAATAAGATTCGGATTTTTCATCCACTCTAACCAACTAAATCTAGCTTTGCATCTATATCTACACCAATAAAACGATCGTGAAACTAGAACATAAAAAATAATCCCCTTAGAAGGACTCTATGAATCGAAGAGGACTTGTTCCGATGATTCCACACAAGCCACCACGTAGGGGTGTTTTGAAGCGGTTCGGTTCGGTTAGTTGGAAGATTTAAACTATCCATCGCAGGCGGGTAATTAATTTTACTACCGAAACCGAACCGTACTAAGCGGGTAACGGACAAGCGGGTACCCTAAATGAGCGGTTACCAGCGGTTGATCACGATTAACCATTGTGAGCGTTTAATCAAGTTTAACCGTATAAACATTAACATGTTCTAGAGCGTAAAATGTCATTTTAGTAAAATTAAATGACATTTAATAGGTAATAGTCATATAAAAGTTATACCGTTAGAATAATTGCATTCAAACATCCATACATAATCAACTAACAAAATAATAGTTATTCGATGTTTATAGATTACGATCACATTTATCAATTTTCACACATAAATGTTTAGAAATGTTAATATTATAAGCAAAATATGCGTTGTAAAATGAATTAGTGCAATAATATAATTAATACTTGTACAATTATTTAAAAATTTAGTTAAAAAAAACCTTCATGTATTAAGCATGGTTCGGTTCGGTTAACCGCGGATATCAAAAAATAAAAATCGAAACCGAACCGTGATAAACGGGTTTTTTCGGTTTCGGTTTTTTTCGGTTTCAGGTTTTTTCGGTTTCGGATTGAGCGGTTCTGCTCGGTTCATCGGTTTCTCAGATTTTTTGAACACCCCTACGGCACCACGTAACATAAAAGATCCCTTCCAACATGTCTTTTTGTTTCGAATTCATTCTGAGCGAAAGAAGCCATTCGAACCTTTCTTCATAAGAGTAAAAATCCGAATATGTTAAATCCCACCATGAAGCTATCTTATGGTAAATATCTCTCACCAACGAACAAGCAAAGAATATGTGACTCGTGGATTCAACCTCCTTATTACATATCAGGCAAATAATAGATTGAATCTCAATACCTCTGCGAGACAAGTTCAACCGAGTAGGTAAAAAATCAAACTGAACTTTCCACGCCAAGATATTAATTTTTATAGGAACCACTTTGATCCAACGCGTCTTTTGAGGAGAGCCTAATAACAGATGATCGTCGATAAACTTTCTAGACGAGACTACCGAGAACTCGCCCGAACCCACAAGGGACCAAAACCATTTATCATTCGTATCGGGCAACATTACACCTTCTAGAGTTGATGTTAACGATCTAAACTGTTCCATCTCCACTCCATCCCTAGGCAAACAACGCAAAGAGAAATCAACGTCATTATGATTCATTTTAATCGCCATTGTAAGCTTTTGTCCGATTCGAGAGCATAGACTCTTGGAAATCTAGATTTAAAATTCTTGTCACCAATCCATACATCCTCCAAAAAATCCGTTTCTGACCCATTACCAAACCTTTTATTCATAAAAATTAACAAATCAATATCTTTATTTCTCAGCTTTCTAAATTCGGTCACAATCCTCATCCATGTAGAAGAATAAGAGACTTTCGAACGCATATCAATACCTCCGCTGTTACCATGCATGGCACAAATGAATCTAGACCAAAGAGCATTCCTATCGTTATGAAAATGCCACATCTATTTAATCAATAAAGCTCTATTTAACGCAAAAAAACTTGAAACCCCCAACCCTCATTTATCTTTGGACGCCAAAACTCTACTCCATTTAAACCACGCCATCTTATTCTCACTTGGATCGGCTTATTCTCCTTTGGATCGGCTCCAATGAAAAAATTACGTCTAATATTTTCTAAACATTTAAGGACTTGAGAAGGGCCTTTATACATAGACATATAATAAATAGGAGTCGAACCCAACACCGATTTAAGAAGAGTTAGAAATATTAGTTGACTAACTAAACAAAACATGTGTTTACGTGACACATAATTTTGGGGACCAAATTCAGAATTTAAAAAAAAAAAATACACTAGGCGACAAACTTCCAATGGGTTCCCGTGAACCCCAGAACCCCCTAGGTCTGCCACTGAGCACAACGGGGTGTCCAGCTCTAAGCCATACAAAGTAGGAAAAGGAAACATCCACAAAACTTACATCAAAGATTATGGAGAAGCAACTTCACGTGGATTTAAGTTGAATGATTCTAAGTGAACCATGTTTTTAAGAGGCCTATTTGAAGCCCAAAAAATAGACATTCTTTGTACCGATCGGTATCATGACACGTAAATATATACCTAATGAATAAGTAAAAGTAACTTGGAGATGACATGTAGTTGTCTTATATTTTGCAACTCTGCTATGTTGTAGTTTATATATATATATATATATATATATATATATATATATATATATATATATATATATATATATATATATATATTTCTTCTTATAATTCTATATTTTGCAACTCTGCTATGTTGTAGTTTATATATATATATATATATATATATATATATATATATATATATATATATATATATATATATATATATATATATATATATATATATATTTCTTCTTATAATTCTATATATAAATCAATCTTCGAATAAAATGTTATTTTAAATTTTTGGCATGCTTTCTAAGCCCAAACAGGCTGCTTTCTAAGTCCAAACATGCGTATACGATAAGCCAAACATGCGTATACGATAAGCCCAGTAACTTTGTTACACGGTATCCGTGATTGATATACCACCTTTTAAACCAGTGTGCGAATTGGCTTCCTTCTAGGTGAAGAAAATGCTTCATGATTGTTGAGAATTTAGCTAAACAGTTTGTACTACCAAGGTTAAGTATTAGTACTGCTAAGCTTAACTGATGGACTGCGAGAAGAATACACTAGCAGTACAAATATTAGTACTGCTTATATGATATTGTATAGTTAGTTAGATAATTATAGAATAGATTCTATAAGATTTACCTTGTATAGAAAGTTATTGTAAACCGACTAGGACTCCTTAGCCTATAAAAAGAGTCCTAGGTTAGATTTAGAGTACGAGTTATTATAGAGTCGATCACTTTAAGGTTTTGTAACCCTAATACTTTTGAGTATTCGTATTAATATATTGAAGTGTTTTGTGAGAAACAAATTGTGTTAATCATTCTCTTTGTCATTAAACATTAGTTTCCGCATAGTGTTTAAGCTTTATACAAAGACAGCTTGCTATACTTTGTTTGTGTTAGATTTATCTAATACAATCAATAAGATCAATTGCTCATTTGGGATCAACAAGTGGTATCGAGCTTGTGATCTATGATGAGTGTAAATACTCATCATTTTAGTCAATCTGAGCTATAAAAACGGTTAAAAATGCTCGAAATGCATCAAAACACCGAAAATATTCCAAAATTGCATTTTATATGTTTCAGATGCAAAATGTTTAAAATCGGATGAAAAATGAGCAAAGTTTGCATAATTGGCGCTTTAGTCCCCAGTTTCTAAAATTGTCAAAAATAGTCCACGAGTCAAAATTTCAAAGAAAAATCACCAAAGGTCCTTTTAAAATCATAACTTGTCAAATTTAGTCCTTTGGTGAAAAATGTCAAAAGTTTGAGAAAATTACAAGAATGGTCCTTGACTTTGAAAATTGGCGAAATTGGTCCACGGAAAATGTGAAAATGGCAACTTTGGTCCTTGTACTATTAACACTTGTCAAATTCAGCCCTGAAACATCTTTGCAATTGGCGATTCAGGCCCTTGATTTCGAAATTACAAATTAGGCCCTTGTATTCTAAACCCTTTAATACTACTTTTGGACTTGTCAATTGCAAATGACCCCACTGTCAATTAGCTTTTGGACCACCGCAAATTGAACCTCAATATTTAATCCCAAGTCAAATACCTTTGACCGCTTTTCCTACTCCTCACTGGGTTACACCAAGCCACCATCATCACCATAGCACGCACCTTCCTGCTAACACTCCACCTCGACCATCATCACTCTACCCCCCTCCAAACACAACAAGCCAAGAGTTCATTTAATGCCCTAAACCTAACACTCAATCACCTCAATTTGTTAAACAACTTTTGGCGCCAAAATACTTTAAGCGGCCAAGATTGATTTGAGCCATCAAGGGCCTCAATTGTTAGTGGGATTTGTCCAGAGGAGAGAGACAAGTACTTTGGAGCTTATATAAAGCAAGGAGAAGCAACAAGAAAAGAGTTAGTTTTTAGTTTTTTAACAATGTATGTCGTTTTACTTAGTATCATGTCTTAACTAGTTTGTATTTGTATTTTCAAGTTTATTTGTATCAAATAACGGTTTCTAAGTGTATTTCAACTTCCTTTAAGTATCAATTTTAGTTCAAGTCAATCTCCATATGATGTGTCCCTTTGTTGAAATTTTAAGTGTCAAACTCATTTGTTAAAGCTTTTAGCGACTCGATCTCGATCTCAAACAAGCTCATAAAAGCTTATAATAGCTTCGTAAGCTTGTAATCAAGTTACAAGCGGTTTAGAACTTTGGTCAAAATAAGTCAACATGGGTGAAAAGTGATGCAGGAAGGATTTGGGTTGGTTCAGACATGAGAATGGGTTGATTTGGAAGCAATGGGTTGTTTAAAATAGGTAGTGGTTCTTTGTTTCACAGTTTGCTAGCCATAGTGGCTTTGGACAAGTTGTAAGTGATTTTCAAGTTCTTGTGCATAATCTGCATTTGTAGTTATAATCTGTTAAATTCTGTTCAAATAGTAGTAATTAAGTTATATTAAGTTAGTTTGATCATAATATCATGTTGGATCATTGTTTAAATCTGTTTTGTTACCGTCGAGGCCAATAAAGGAGTGTTTGGTTCTGTGATGTTTACGTCTTTTAAGCTTATGCGATAGTTCATTTCTATTGTTCTATGTTTGTTGAGCACATTTGAGCTCATTTGAGTTATTATCTTGTGCACCTGCTAGCTAAGAAAGTCAAATATCTCATCAAATCCATCTCACTTGTTTCTCTGTTGGGTTTTGGATTTGCTCTTGTTTGATTTGTGTTTAGAAATCATTAACATTGCTTGCAATATACTTGTTCCACCATATTACATCATCATCGGTGATAAAATTGGATCCAAAGTTCATAATAGTCAATGTCCATGTTTCTTCAAAAGTCGAAAGTTGCAAAAATCATTTTGAGGCAACTACAAGGAATTTTCATGAGCTTATTTTTGGACTTATCAAGTGAAACTTGGCATTCTAAAACTTCACAGTGCATTTACTTATTAGCATTTTTGTGAAATTTTGCAATTTATTTAAAGGCTTCAAAATTGCTTCTCTTTTGGGTGTTAAATGCCCTGCTCACTAGTCTCAGTTGATACTGAGTTTTTCTCAGTTTTGTCTAGAGTTGCATAGGGTTCATAAGAGCTCACCCATGTCTGAGTTTTGGTGCACATGTTCCCAACCAGGTCTGGTTTAGGTATCATTACTTACTTTCTAGGTTCTAGCTTATTTAAGTGCTTATTCAGTGGCTGCAAGTAGACACCTCAGAATCTGTTTTAGCCTTGTAGTTCATTTCATCAAATCATTGAAACTTGCATATCAATAGTTGTAGCTTGTTGATTTCTGTTGCATTTGGTCACTTTTAGTATATCATAGTTCTGTTTTCGGTTGGTAGCTTATTTTGCTCATTTGCTTATTCAGTGCTTATTTCAATAAGCACTTACATCGATTCTAATTTTTCCACATAAGCACTTGTTTTCTAATTTTCTCAGATTCCTTATATAATTTTAGAGTTTTCCTGAAATTTTCAGATTTTTCTAAGTTGATTTGCTATTTTCTTAATTTAAAGTAGTTTTAAGCATTTTTAAATAGCTTTTAATACAAAAATTAAGAAAAGGTTCAAAAATAATTTTCATTTTTCTTAGATTTAGATAAATATAAAAAGTAAAAAGTAATTTTCAGATTTTTCATAGTTTATTTTGTAATTTTTATTAATTTAATTAGTTTTAATAGTTTTTAATTCATAAAAATAGAAAAATAATCAGAAAATTACAAAAATAGTTTTGAAAATTCTATTTTAATATTTTAGACTTTTCCAATTCATAATTTTATTTTTTTTAGCTTTATTTCCTAATTTCTTGTATTTTAGGTAATTATTAAATAGTAAAAAATAGTTTTTAATTAATAATAATTAATTAATTAGTTATAAAAATAATTTTCTTTTTCTAAATATTTTCTTTTATCATTAGGATTGTAAAAATATCATTTTCATATTTTTAGGCTTAATATTGTGTAAGTTTCACTTTTTAATTTGTACGTCACGTAGATTTTAATTTCAGTTTTATAAAAACATAAAAACAAAAACATCATTTTAAATATAGTGATAGCGTTTATTTAATATTTTTAATCTTTTTAATTTCCTTTTAATTTTCATTTTAGCCTTGTGGTTTATGTCCTTCTCCTTGGTTATAATAATTCACAATCCACTTTTTGTTCGAATCTCTCGATCACTTTATCGTTTGGTGATCCATTGCATAACTCATTTGGGACATAACGACAGGAAACACTATACTCCCACGATCTTCATTGCATTCGTGCTTAGGCGGTTTAAGCTTATTACGATGCGCCATTCACAAGTGGCGAGCTTGAGTGATTTAGCTTATTTGTTTGGCACGCATCAATCTAAGTTGTGATAAAAGAAATTTTATGTTTATTCTAAACTGTTCAAACAACCTTGAAGTCATGGAGGTGAATCAACACACATGGTAGCGCATCAAAGGTACCTATCTTTGAAGGCGGAGAGTATGAGCTTTGGAGGTTAAGAATGCAGGCGGTACCTCGATGTTGGACTACTACATGTGGGAAATCATCTTGAAGGGTGATTCTCTACACACTAAGGTGCTGATGGGAAGGATGTACCCATCAAATCTAATGAAGATAAAGCTCGAGAGAAGGCGGAGATCAAGACTCATAGTATCCTGCGATGGGGTTACCTAATGAGTATCGATTGTACAAAGATTGTACTACCGAGGCTTGATGAGGATCAAAGTAATGAGGGTGTATGTTCCGGCCAAGACTTGCACGTAACACGAGAATAAAAATATGAAACACTCGTTAAGTGATTGCGCAGGGTAGGACCTGCGAACCACCTCCGGCGTGAGAGTAAGTATGAGTTATGGTTGTTTAAGTATGTGTAAGTAAAGAAATGAGTGTGAAATGAGCATACCATAATCCATTGCCGTCCAACCTATTTATAGTGGAAGAAATACGGTTAGAGGCACTCTTGCATGAATGTCGGAGATCATGGGGCGTCCCATGATTGTGGGTAACCGCTAGGGCTTAGTGACCAGCGTTCTCGAGACTTGACGGGAAGCCAGAGAGAGGGAGATCGTGGGTTTGACCAGTCGGGAGGTTCCCTTATCCATTGTCCTTCATCGACCATACCAGAAGGCTCAAGACTTCGGATGGCGAGTTCCCTTAGGTAACCTTCGTGCCAACGAATGGTTTGGCGCTATGGATATTTTGAATCCTAACTTGGGCCTTCGTATAGAAGGGCTTCGACCGTCTCGGAGGTGTCCTTGAGCTACTCGGAGGTACATCATCAAGCCCCGGTCGAAAGTGATGTATATGGCGAGGAGATATTGCTTTCGACTTTATCTTTGCGAAAAATACCATCCTGCGCTAAACAAACTAGTTGGGAGAAAATCGCAACTAACTAAGCGTATTTAATGCTAATTAATCATTACCACCGCCATTCCAGAATTACAACTTCCCATAATACTCGGAGACCAAAAGTCTTCCTTATTTTAAAATTTTAAAATTTACACGGATAAGAGTAATTGTTGGGACACGTGTGCGGTGCTTAATAGATGCGAAGAGAGTATAAAAGAGGGTAGATGAAACCACAACTCATTTTACTCTCTCCGTCTATTTTCACACGATGATGCGCCATCGCCATCACTCCGAAAACAAAGGTAACCCTTCTTTCTCACGATAGCTTGTTGTTTTTCTTTTAAAAATGGATTCAAGTTTACTATAAAGCGACAAAAGTGCACATTATGCGCAAAAGATCTTCATGATCACTTAGCCGATTATCCGTCCCACTAGAACAAAAAGTGATGTTACCCAAACCTACTCGGGGTATCTTTGATGCTCCTCCGGGTTTCGTGGGTTTGTACACACATGCATTTAGTCACTCGAACCTTAGGTTCCGTTGCACCCACCGATATTAGAGTTTATGCAATACTACAAGGTTCGCATCTCTAGGTTTAACCCTTTGGTTTTGCCAAGCTAACCACATTCATAGTGATGTGCAAAGCATACGACTATGAACCAACATTGGCGGTTTAAGAGGATTTCTAAACTTGTATCACGGGGCAATTGGTTAACTTTAGCAAAGAGGCTGAGGCGGATGTTCCAAACTTTGTTTGGGAGGGTATACAAACATAACGAGGTTGGAAAGGTAGCTTTTTCGTGCAAGACACTATTGTTCCCCCGAATATTGAGAGCTGGCGAATAAGGAAAATAGGTTTAATGCTAAGCGGTATAATGACCCCTTGCCCCACGAGGTGCGAAGGGTTCCTGATTATCGGCGTTTGGTCAAATATCACGTGGATGTGCAAGTGTTCCTGAAGCCATCTTATACATGGTTTGGGATTGCCAGTGGGAGGGTCTCCCAAGAAGCACGTGATCATATACCAAGGACAAAGTATGTTTATCTACTTTTATTTAAGTAGGACCAATGTAGCGATATTTATTTCCTCTTGTTTCTATTTTGCGAGATGTCGTTCGAAACTTCATGTTCCAAGACTTGGATGAAGATTTAAGTTTCATGCTGCGGAGAAGGTTTGAAGAGTCTTCGGTGTTGGCTCTCCTTGACATCTGTGAACAACAACGAGATAGATATTCCAAAGCGAGCCTATTGCATCGACATCCCGAACTTGCGTTGGAGGTCCATCCCAGCGGTGGAGAATGTTCTTGACTCGGACGATCTGCGGATGAGGATGTCCCGTCATAGGTTCAACAGGATAGTGACGGTTGAAGAGTAGAAAAGGCAAGCAGACCAAGGCATGAAGTCTACCAACAAAGGAAGAATCCCGCCACCTGCAGGAGCGAGTTGTGAAGCAGAAGAGTGCCGGGGAAGAAATTTTGTGAAGTGCGCCTTGAAATACCCGATGAATCCGTTGAGGTTCATGGTAAGTAGTTTTTCCCTATGAAACATGTGAAATTATAAATGTCACAATCATGTTAACCTTTATACATTGTGTTGGTCGCAGGTCTTCCAGAGACTAAGGAGCTTCCCAATGCTTTGGCCTGTCACCGGATTGTCGATCATGTCACCCCTCCTTAATGGAAAGGTATGCTGGAAAATATGTCCATTGAAAGGTTTTGTGACATGCATGACAATGGGGTTGCGAGGCAGGCTGTAATGGATAATCAGTTGAATGCCAAGACCAGAGCGTTACTTAGAACTGTGGCCAAGCTGGAATGTTATGCATTAAATAGTTGGGTGCACAATTTTATATAAAATAACATTTGTAAGTACTTTTGTTTTGAAGTTTTTGGTTTTGGTCTTACGCGTAAAGATAACGTGTTCTTTGGTTCGCTTAAAAACTTGTTTTTTACACTTTTTAATCCAAGATTCTTGTACTTTCAACGTTTTAAGGTGTTAAAATACTTGTTTTTGGCAAAAGTTTCAAACTTTACGCGTGGATCTAAGTTTTGAGCTTGATTTTGTTCGTGGGTGAAGTTCTCACGTAACCCGTTTAGCCGTTTTGGTTCATCAAGGTTCACACTTTTGTGTTATTTTGGTACTATTAACGTTATTCCATAACAAAAATCGGTTTAGAAACAAATTTGGGCATAATCATTTTACGAGTAAGATTACGTATCAAAACCCTAATCTTACGCGTAACTTTATCCGTGGTTTGATCTTCGTTTTACGTGGTTTACTCCGTGTTTTCTTGCTTGGATAAGCACTGAAAATCGTCGACTTTGGATATCTTTTGCCTTTGTGATAGTGTAAAGATCATTTAAGCAAAACCCTAAACTTACGCATAAGCATAAAGCTTACGCGTGAAATCCTCGCATAAGATTCATCTTACGCCTAAGCCAAGTCTTACGCATAAGATAATCCTCGCCTAACTTTCTACGCATAACTTTGTGTCTCGCATAACTTTAGCGTCTTTTCCTACTTACAGCGTAAGCTAAATCTCAGCGTAACTCTTTCTTGTTACAGCGTAACTTTGGTGTTTTACGCATAAGTGCTACTTGGATTATTGTGATTTCTCGCCTAAGGACACTTCATCAACAAAGGTTCATTCGACTACAAAGATCCATTTTTACCAACACAAGTTTTCAACATGTCTCAACCACCATACTCTAACTATTTCCTTACACTTATTCTCAACGACAACAACAACTAAGTCCACAACATCAACAATGGAATCAACAACAAGCAATTTATCAACAACAATTTAATCAACAACATACTCCACGACTTGGAGCAATTCCTCCACCACAAATGGTTCAAACACCGCCAAGTCTTCAAGTTCAACCCTACACAAATGAATTCAATCAACATCCATCAAGGAACACTATGAAGGAACCCACTTGGTTTTCAAAGATGTGTGAAGCTTTAAGCGACCAACAATCAATTCATGAGGTGGATCACTTGATAGACCTCAATGCTCACTCCGGAAACTACGATCAATGGGTGATAAGGTTCTTTAGATTTTGTGATGCGAAGAAGCCACATGCAAAGTTCTTAAAGAAGGTTATCTTGGAAGGTGCATTTGAGATGCCTCTTGTCATTGTGCAGGAGATCTAAATGCCATTCCACCAAGAGATGAACAAGCGAACATTGCTACATTGCGGAGACTTGAATCCTCAAGAACTTCTACACTATGAAGCGGATGAACTTGCAATGGAATATATCCTCTTAGGATTACCAAACCCAATTCTTCGTAGTGTTGATGCTCAAAAGACCGCAGAAAATGTGGGATCATATTCGTCTTCTTATGGAAGGATCTATACTCAATCGGGAGGATTTGGAATCCAAAATTTACTTGGCTTATGAACACTTCATGATTGAACACGAAGAGACACTAGAGTCCTATCATCATCATTTTCGAGACATCATCAATGATTTGGATAAACACAACATCATCATGCCAAGAATTGCGGTGAATACTAAATTCTGAGTAGTCTTGGTCTGAATGGGAGAAGTATGTCATTTTTCTCGTCAGCGAAGAATATGCATCATTCTACATATGGATTGTTATACGATTACTTGAAGCCTCATGAAAAGGAAGTTGATCGGGAAAGGATTCTCCGTGCTCAAATTGCTCCACCTACACATCCGGAAAATCAAAACTTGCCTTATATGCTCAACAAAGTTATCCTCCTCAACAAGCAACTCAACCAATCGCCTCGGTCACACCAAACAATCAATCACGGCAACCTCAACAAAATCAATTGGTTCCTTACAACAACAACAATGATCAAGCACTTCATAGTCAAACTAATGAGGAATCCGATCCGTTCGAAGCATTGCAACGAGGTTTGTTATGATTCCTAATGCTTTTAGCCGTTATACCAACAAATCCAACAATCGTATTCGTTCCTCATCCAATACCGAAATCAGTTGTTGTGAACAATGGACGAGTTGAAGTTCGAGATCGTGGTTATGGTGGTCAATGGGAGGTGGTCAAGGGTTTAAAGCTATGGGTAGGAATAACAACGAGCTCCGGTGGTGGAACATGGAAATGCTTAGAATGGGTTGAATGGTCTTGATGCTACAAGCGCAATGAGAAGGACACACAGCTAATGCATGCCCAAAGCCAAGGACTAGGGGCGGTGCTTATTTCAAAGAGGCTCTTCCTTTGGCTCTTAAGGATGAAGTGGTGGATCTCTCACAAACAAAGAACGAGCTTTATGGCGGTCTGAGACTCGGATGATGATATGGAGGACTTGCGAGGCCAATGCATTTGTTATGTTGATGGCTAATATGCATGAGTTACACATGAGTGACACGGGCCCGGTGTATGACAACGATGGCTTGTCTCGGTGCCGAACAAACCATCATCATATCTCGAACTAATATCTCCGCCAAAATCAATCCGTACAGCAGCTCGGACTTGTTACAACCGTATCCCAAATACAAATAGGCCTACCCTAGATGAATATGGTCTAAGGACTTGACAAGATTGACTAGTCAACCCGATAGTCAAACTAATCATTAATACATATTGTGTTATAGTTATAGAAAGTAGGGGACCTAAGTTGCCATATTATAACTTGTTATAGAAGTGTAGTGTGACCAAATTATAAAGAATGGGACTTGAAGGACCAATTGTGTCAAATGGCCAAAGATACCACCTACTTATCTCTAGACACTTCCCATCCTTCACTTACTTTCCGAAATATATGTGTGAGTTGGGTGTGTCGAACCGGGGAAGAAAGAGGAGGAGACCATCATGTCTTGATGGTCAAATTGAAGAAGGATTAGTGGTCTAATACTAGTAATGTGCCCCTAGTCATAATCCTCATGAAAGTAAGTAACTTCAATTATGTTGAATTAATTGTTTAAGAGTTAGGGTTCTTGTACCCAAGTTGGGGGTTTTGGATAATTGTGGTTATATACACTAATTAAGATGTTATAGTATAATTGGGTGAAACCCCTTTGATGGAATTGAAGTAAATGGGTAAGTTGGGTATGATCATGTTATGATCATAAGGTTTGATTAAAAAGAGTTATAGTAATCTTAGAAGTGGCTTATTATGGGTAAAAGTAGGATAATTGATGGGTTGGAGTATCACATAATCAATATATGATTATGTAATGATTAGAGGATGTTTATGTAAGCCATGGTTGTATAAACCATAACTATACTTAATTAATGATGTTTTAAGTATACTTTGATTATTGTGTTTAAGGATGTTCGCTATGGATGAAGTTGGACTTTATTAATGAAGATGGTGGTGATATAGTGATAGCTTAGCTTGGATTGCTAAGGTAAGTAATCCGGTTACTACATGCTTAATGTGGATATTATTGTATGATGTGTTTATGGTGGTTATAGTAAAGATTAGTTACAGTTAAGCTAATGAATCATCATGAGAATTAATGATGGTTATAGAGTTAATTGCCTAAAGATGTGTTAAGGTATGTGTTATTGCCTTATGTGCTATTTGTGTTATGGTTTGTGTGTTAGTGATGCTTATGTGAATTGTATGATGATAGAAGCATTTCCATGTCTTAGCCGATTACTTACTAAGCGTTATCACTTACATGTTATAGTTGTTAATGTTATTGTAGGTTCATGTGCTTGAAGCGATATGGCTTGGATTGGGTGTTGGATCATGGAATGATTATTGAAGATTGTAATATGTCATAATAGGAGCTAGGTAGATACCGAGCTCGTTTGATGAATTTGTACCCCCGTGAGTCTCTTTATAGTCTTGCAAAAGTGTCGTCAATTGACAAGTATATGTCATAGTCGTTATAGTATTTTAAATAGTCAAATTGGAAGTTATGGTTAGTTTAAAGGGGTGTTTGGATTAAAGTGTATTTCTACCATTTTGGGTTGGATGGGTCAAGTAAGTATCAAAATACATCATGGTTGATTTGGTTATAGTTTTGTAAGGTCTTTAGATATTTTGGAAATGTTAAAGTGTTAAAATTGATTGAAATGGGTCAAGTGTGATTGTGCGGTTTCTTTGTCAAAAGTGCAGTGCAGTGAACTGACGACAGCGTCGCGATCTTATGGCTGACGGCGTCGCGGCTAGTATAAACGGCGTCAAGTTATAAGTCTTGAGCCGTCGCGTGCTAAAGGTAGCGACATCGCGATTATAAAGCGGCGTCGTACTATTACAACAATTAAATGAGGCTTTATTGTAATCTTGGGTCATCATTTTAAAGGGTAAACAAGTATAAATTATAAAAGGGTTGTCAAAGGTAAATTGTTATAGTTTTGTTATTCATTGAAGAGTTTTAGTAATAGTCAAATGTTCCGGGTCAAAGTTTTAAAAATCGAGTAATTTCCAGTCAAAACGGGAATCGGGGCGTAACAAGACTGTTCAAAATGAGTCATCTACATCTCATTCTGACGATTTTCAAATAAACCCTGTAGTTACATTTGACAATCAAGATGACCTTATGGTTTCCTTTGATAATCAAATTGACTCCATGGTTGTACTTGAGGATCTAAATAATGATCATGTTGTGACTCACGTTGAACAAGCCGAGCTGTTGCCTCATCCAGTTTTGCTCGTTTAATTAAAGACCATCAAATCAAAATGGAGGAATGTTATGCTTTAAATAAGGAATTAAAAAGCAAAAATGCAAGCATTAACCAAGGATTTTGAATGCTTACAAATGCAACTCAACTTTTCAAAACTCAAGAAAATCGTGAAAAGGTTTTGAAGCCGCTTTTGCAAAATCTCATCAAAGCGAAAAATATTTAGAGACGGATCGTGATCTAGCAGCTTGAAGAATGCTTTGTTATGCGAAATAGAACAAGCTGAAACATGAACATAAAAAGCTAATTAACGCTCTACTTGAAAAAGCTAAGGGTGAGTTGTTAACTTGTCAAAAGCAGTTCTCCGCATACAAAAAGCATTCAACGAATCGGGTAGATGACCTTCTTGAAGAAATTATCGACATGTAAAACAAACTTAAAGAGTTTAAAGCATTGTTTACAAACATGGTGAATCGATATGACTATTGAAAAGTTTACTTTAAACCCAATCAAAAGGATATGGATCAAATCTAGGCGATTACAAACCAAAGCTTTCACTAAAAACATTCAAACCAAATCCACGAAGTTTCGGTCGAGAATATAAAATTGATGATCTTTGTTATGAGTGTTGTTGAATATCATCGTCAAGAGGAATTAGATCTGCGAAGGCGAGTCGATCAAAATTAAAAATGTTGTTTGCAACAAACCTTTTAATTATAAACAAGCGGTCACTTCGTCACACCAACAGATTCTACTAACACACCAAGGGTTATCATAAAAGCGTCGAGTCTTCTAATGTTAATCCCAAACGGATTATGCACAAATTTATGGTCCTTTACCTTCCATTAGTGAAGTAAACTCAAAACACGAAAATCGAAAATTCTTAGATATTTTGACATTTTCATGGTGACATCAAATTTTACAACATGAGATAGAATATCGTTACGAAATCAAAATTGAACATTTTCAATCGCCTGCAGTGCGAGAACAAAGAGACATTTTTCGGAAAAATCTTTTACCTAACGTTAAAAATTTGAAAAGTTGTGCATTAGCTTGGAAAAGGATTTTCATAAGAAACTTGAAGTAATGAAGGTGGTTTTCGAAAAAGCGAAACATCTATTTCTAACACTAAGCGTAAAAGAAAATGTTGAGAAAAGATGTTGATCGACTCTTGAAAGATGTTATCGTCTTGATATCCATAATGTTGTGTTATTCAATTCTTTGCCACATGCATCGATTATATCTCTGCGATAATGTTGACTCTGTGGTAACTGTTGAGAATCTTGATAATGTGCTTGAGATAGAGTCTTTAAAAGTCGAAAATAAATGATTACTTATGAACTTTACAATGCAAAACGTCGTCTTAATTGGTGTGAAAAAGATATTCACAATCAACAACTTAGTTTTCAAAGAAAATCGCTCGAGTTGAGTGCAAAATCTTGATCCTAAAATTGAGCAACTGGATGATCAAAGCGTGTCTTTGAAAAGTCAAATCTCAAAATATGAACAAGAACTTGTAACGATTAAACAAGAATATGGTGTCATATTTGATTTACTCAATAAGACTCGTCATGAAGCATCAAACGAACTTGATCACTATCTTGCTCACACTAGAGAAGTCATGAATTTTCTTTGGTAATATTAGATTACGAAAATCAAGATTTGATTCACACTATCTCTAAGTTAAGAGAAATGTTAGGAAAGTATGAACAACTTCCGCCAACCATCATTAAGAGATTAACACCGGTAACACTTAGTAATCGTGAACCTAGAATCTCTCTTGCTAAATCACAAGTTGCTAACGTGCTTCATTCTCTTGAAAGCAGAATAGTTGCTTCTTTTCCAAACGTCGCACTTCACGCCTTAGAGCACTCAATCGAAGAATAGGAAGTTGCGACCTAAGAAAAGATCAATAAGGAATGCTAAAGTAGAAGAACACCCTAGGACTATGAATAAGACTCAAGTTGCCTCCACTATAGATATTGCGTCGGCAAATGTAATAGAAATAGTGATGTAACGAATGCTAAACCGTTAAGTACTTTTGATATTCGATCGATGCACCTTGTGTTATTTGTCGTAAAAGTATGAATTCGATTGTCATGACAAATGTGTTGCTAAAGCTATAATCTCTGTTTACGGAATCCTAAGAATCGGAATACCTCTAGGCCCACTAATCATTCTAAGTCATGCTTGTAGACCGCCTTCTTTAGATTCTAAGTCATCGTTGTTGTCCACAACAGCTCGGTTTCACCTCCTAAGAATGTAGTACCACCCAATGCATTCACAATGACAAAAACAAGAGTAGTTATAGATGGCGAAATGGATATATAACACACTAGGATTTAAATGGATGCCCAAAATTATTAATGTGTGTATGTCTAATATACCTTGAGAACCCTCTAACATTTTGGGTTCCACATCTACTTCTATTCCATCCGTGTCGCCGTATGTAATCACGGTGTCTGAGATCATTCTGGATTGTTGATAGCGGATGTTCCCGACACATGACGAGCGACCTTAAAGCTGTTATCAAACTTTATTGAAAAGTTCATTAGCCTTTACCGGGTTGGGAATGATCACTTGTGACTATCATGGGCTACGGAGACTATGTCAATGGAACATCAAATCGGCGAGGGTTTACTATGTGGAAGGCCTTGGTCACAACTGTTTCGATGGGTCGGTTTTGTGATGGAGATTTGGAAGTTGCTTTCGGGAGAAAACTTGTTTCATTCGTGATCTACAAGGAAATGACCTTATGTCGGCTCGCGTAATTCTAGTCTTTACACTATCTCTATGCAAGACATGGTTGCTTCATCTCCCGTCCGCTTACTTTCAAAGGCAACATCAACAAAATCACGGCTATAACAATCATTGTCTCACATCTAAACTTTCAAACCATCACCAACCTTGCTCGACACAAACTAGTTGAAGGTCTCCACGTTTCCGGTATTCAAAGATCACCTTTGCTCGACCGTGAACAAGGAAAAGCACTCGTGCTCATTTTCCTTCAAAGGTGGAACACGACTCGACATGTGCTTCATCTTCTTCACATGGATTTACGTGGCCGATCGCGTGCAAGCGATCAATGGCAAGCGCTACATCTTAGTAATAGTTGATGACTACTCACGATGGACTTGGGTCTACTTTCTTGAAGCAAAGACCAAGCTCCACAAATGATCATCACCTTTCTCACGAAAATACGAGTTCGACTCCGCAACACCGTCGGGCTAATCGAGCAGAACAAAGGCCCGAATTTGTTAGCGAAACCCTTGAGAATTTTATGAGAAAGTGGGAATTGACATCAAACATCTATTTCATGTACACTGAACAAAAGCGGAGTCGTTGAAAGGCGAAACCGAGCGTTAGTGGAAGCGCAAGAACAATGTTAATCAATGCTAAACTTCCGGTTACTTGTGGGCGTGTCGTATCTCTGCATGCTATACTCAAAACCGTTCTATGATCACAAAACCGCAACAAAACACCTTTCGAGCTTGTCCACAACCATAAACCGAATCTCAAACACTTTCATGTATTTGGATCCTTTGCTATCCGAATAATGATCGTTCTAATTTTGGAAAGCTCAAAGCCAAAGCCGACATTGGGTCTTTATTGGATCTTGTGAGAATTCTAAAGGTTCTGGATGCGGAATCGTCGTACAAAGCAATTGATGGAAGCGATTCATGCTCATTTTGATGATGTCACACCCCAAATTAAGCATTTTGCGGCGAATGGAATTCACGGGATTGTTGTCATAGCATCACAATCTGAGTTATATTGAGCGACCTAAAGTGTCGTTTGAAAAGAACATCGCTTGATTTAATAAAAACATTCGAGTTACAAAGATAGGTCCCAAATGAAAGTTACTATGTGCGGAAAATAAGTTTGGTACAAGTCAAGCGATGTTTTAAAGTATATAAATCCCATGTGAGGCAGCGTCGTCACGCGACTCTAGGATATGTCCACATGCATGCCATGAAGTGAATGCCTTAGTTACACGAAAATACATTGCTAAAAGTGTCAACACAAAGGTTGAGTGAGTTCATAGAGTTGTTGAAAATGTTAAATCGACTACCACAAGTATATATTAGGTATGACAATGTCGTCACAAAATGATACAATTGCCTAAGCACATGACACGAAGCTTGGTGATGTTAGCCCCAACAGTGTTTGCCAAACAACTCAAATAATGATAATGACATGAAATGCATCCGTCCGGTTGGAATCCGCCAACCCGGATGGAGGTGTCACCCTCGATAGATCTATCCACTCACTCACGCTTCTATGAAATTAACGGTTCATGTTCATGAAATGGGGACATTTAACTGGCAATGAGGTAACTTAAGCAATGTAATAAATTTGATATACTTGGTATCGTAATAAAAATGATGTACAATGTATTCTCCCCCGTAGGTTTGAAATAAGTAAAAACTTGAATAAATCGGGGCTATGAAAACTCACCTGTTGCAATGATAATGATGATGTAATGGCAATACTGAAATGAGGAGCAACCTCTGACCATGACCTATTATGAATGATATGTTCTATTGTAAATCATAAAACAATGTCGTGCATGCAAATCCACATGTAATCTATACCACTTATGCGTTTGACAATAATGTTTATCGTCGAAATATATGTTTATGACATCTCGTCATGTTATAAAATACTTTACAAGTATTTACGTTGAAATGATATCTTCGATAATCATTTAGTGAGTTATTATGAAATTATAACTTTTAGTAAGTAAAATAGTGTTGTTTGACAATTTCATGAAAGTGACTAAGCGGCCTTGAAAAGCTAGTCGTAAAATGGTGCACATCGAGTGTTAGAAAGCGAACTCAACGGTTTTGGGAAGCTTGTATCATTATCTCAAAGTTTTGGTGTATAAGTTTCCATCCTAGAGGTCTCGATCACAAAGAAAATATAGGTTAAGTATGGTACTTTTGTCCAAAATGTTGTTTAAGGGTGGTTTTCGGCCAAAGTTTAAGTGACCGTATAGTATTAGTTACAACTCCGCTTGACAAAGCGGTTGGACAATTTGGAAAATATGCTTGGCGAACTTACTTTTACTAGAATACATCACGTTATAAAAAGTACTACGTCAATATTAAAAACGACCCTCAACATGGTCCTTGTTTTGCCGTAATACTTGTCTATTAGAAATTTAATAGTTTTCTTATATAATAAAGTTCTGGCAACTTTGTTAAATCGCGTGTAATTTAATCGTTACAAGTCCGTTTTCTCGTTTTATATGTCCTCGGAATCGTAATAATATATACTAATATATTTTTGATAAGTCGACACATTTATAACGCTTAAGACTCATTTTTGACTCGTAAAAAGTCGAGATTACATGCTGAATTTTCTGTGCAAATATCTTTCGTCGTCAAACTTGAAAAATTCATAACTTCTTCGTTATAGCTTCGTTTTTATCCGTTCAAGCTGGCACGTTTTCGTTTTAAAGTGTATTTTCTAAATATCTAGCCCAAAATATTTTGCAAACTGTCGGATTTTCCAGATTTTCAAATTATGGACAGACCCTTATATATAGTTGTCGAAATGAGTTTTTCTCGTGCAAAACCTATTCTAACCAATTCAAAACAACTCCGAAGCTATTCAAATCCTACCATACACTTCTTAGGGTGTCATGGGTTCCTAGACATCACCAAAAGTGACATGTTTCAAGGGATTATATATAGGATGATATATACTCATTATAAGTAATAAAAACAAATTAAGTGGTATAGATACACATGTAACTTGCAAAATGATGAAATAACATATATGAATATGAAAAAGTTATGAAGATCATGAAATGCTTACTTGAATGATTATGTGAAAAGATGATGAAAACCTTATTAATCTAGAGGTTTTATTTCAAAACCTAACTAGATCACTAATAATATTTGATAATCACTGAAGCTTGAAAAGAAAATGATTTCTTCTTGGTTTCTTGGACATGGCGAACCTCTCAATGAAGATGAGAGAGTTTCCATTTTATTTCACCTTTGAAAGTGTAGTATGTGTGTTTTATGTAAAATATCTAATAATATAAGTGTAGGTGTAATATGGTTGCAAAGATCAAATTGACTACATAATATCTAGAGGTGGCCGGTCAAGGGTCAAAGGGGGGGTGAGGTGTATTTTTCAATGAGTAAAAATGTTTAAGTGTAAGTATAATGTATATAATGTTGAGTATAATGTGAAATTTGTAAGTAGAATTAGATATTAGTTGTAGCGTTAACTAAAAATAGATTTTAAAGGAACAAAATAAAATGTATTGAAGTCATAAAAATTATAAAAATACATTTCTCACAAATACTGAGTGAATAAATATTTATCGTATTGAATTTACGAAAACCGTCGTAATTATATAAATATAACAATTTATATACCAAATAAATTTAAAACTCCGAGTAAACTAATAATATAATTTTTATAGTCTTAAAATGAGTATAAAAATATATTAGGATAATTTTGGAATTGTTGGATCAAATATCCAAAATAAATGTTTGCTGATAACGTTTATTTAATAGGAAATAAGCGTTTCTTGAAAAATGCAAATCCATGCATAATATTGATATGAAATGATGTTACTAATGATGTGTAGACTAAATCTAGTCTATATGAAATGTCCTCGATGAAATGTTCATGAATTCGCGACTAAACCATTTAGGTTCTGCGAATTTGATACTAAATAAACCTAGTTTACGATAAATGATAATTAGTGAAACTTCCAAAGTTTGTAAAATGACACGAAATTACGAGTTGTCACGGATGAACTTACGGAAATGGCTTACGAGTATAACGACTTAGAACCGGTCACAACCGTTTAAACTTCCCCAACCTCCATCATCGGTGAACAAAGCCTCCATCTCACTCGTCAACAAATGGAAAGGTTATTTGCTCCATTTGTTCGGTGTGATATTGATGAGCGTGCTCGGTGTATCCATTGTTTCATTGCTCAACGATACTACTCTTATACACGATACACACTTTACAGCGACTCTTGTTGAAGAGGCGCCACCGATTGACTCCACCGCGCGGTTGAACAAACCGCTTCCAACAATGATGAACGGTGATGATATTACAGATGAAGTACCCCGCTGCGATTTTTGATCCAAATCGTTCTTTAACCCGTTTGCTAATGAAGCTGCTGCACCGGATGTCGCGGAATCATCAACAAACCATTTGAATCCTCGAATCGCACAATGTATACCAACATCAACCCTCCACACATAGATGGACAAAAGACCATCCTCGGCAAATATTATTGGCAACCGAATCAACGATCGTTCGAGACAACGTCTTCACACGGATGGTGAACATTGCATTTATGCACTCTTGTCTGCCAATCGAGCCTAAAAACATTAAAGGCGCAATGACAAAAGATAACTCGATTGAATCCATGCAAGAAGAACTCAACCAATTCAAGCGTCTTGAAGTATGGGAGCGGTTGAAAGACCAGCGAGGTATCGTCATTGGTCTCAAATGGATTTGGAAAAACAAATTGGATCTTTGAAGGAAATGTAATCCGAAACAAGTCACGTCTAGTTGCTAAGGGTTATCGTCGAGAAGAGGAATAGACTTTGAAGAATACATTAGGATTTAGAAATTCCGGTATTAAAAGTCGGTCACCTCAGTATATGTAATCGTTAAGCTCGTAGTCGTAGTTATTCTAAGTTAAGTAGTATTTAGTTAAGTAACACCGTGGAGGACAGACGGGTCTTTACCCTTGTATGCACGATCCACGGCCCGATGTGTGGCGATTTATGTAAGACTATAAATACTCTCTACCTTCCAAGGTAGAGTTGGAACTCATAATAATATCTTTCACTTTCTCTCACTAAGTTCCCTAAACCTCTAACTTTCTCTCTCAGAATTCCACTTATCCGCCACCTTGTTGTTATGGTTTGATGTGTATGTGAAAACTAATATCTTACAATTGGTATCAAGAGCCATGGTTAGATAATATCTTGCACATCTTTGGATTTCTAGTGGTTTTAGGTGGTTTTGAGTTTGAAAAAGTTTAGTGGTTTTTGCATCATTTGGTTGATTTCTTGTGTTAAAGCTTGGATTTTGTTAGTACTTTTATGTTTAGAATCATCACAAGTGTTTAGGTTTTCATTTGGTAGCTTGAATCATCTTGGTTGGGTTGTTTTGGATTAAAAGTGATGTTTATGTGATTTCTCTTGCTAGCGACTTGATATCTGATTTATTTCTTCGTAGCGACTTGCTTCACAATTTTGTAGCGAGTTCGGTTTTGGAGCTAGCGACTTAGACCTAGCGATTAACGGTACAAGTAGTGGACTCTCCACTACGGGTAGCGACAGTGGTAGCGACTTGTGCATGTGAGTTGCTCTTTAGCGACTTGTATCTCTAGCGACTTGAGTGGCAATTCTTGCCAAAATTTTGCTAGCGACTTGAGGCTTAGCGAGTTACTACTAGCGACTTGCTTTTGTCTAGCGACTTGGGACTCTAGCGACTTAGTGGTGTAGCGAATTAAGTGTTAGCGACTTAGTGCATTATCTTCTAGCGACTTAGTGCATTATCTTCTAGCGACTTAGTGCATTATCTTCTAGCGACTTGAGTGATTGTTTACGGTTTTCTCTTGATTTAGTTAAATCCGTGAAAGAATCTATTTCCGGTTTAATCATAGAGTTATAAAATCCCGTTTAATCACATTAACATGTCTACCAACATTCCTACTATCATCTCCTTTGTTGGAGGATGTTCAAGCGGTGGCTCAAATACTAAATCACCCATGTGAGGCCGACTATGATTCTTGGGCTCAGCAGATCAGATTGTCTTGCCTTGGAAAGGAAAATGGTGTCAACATTCTCAAATCAATTGATGAAGGACCGTGTCGAGTTGAGGCGACTAGAGATATACTTGATACTAATGATGATGGAACTCTATTTACGGAATGGACGGACCTAAAATGTATGATGAGCTTGATGATAAGGAGAAAAGAGATTCGATCACGAGATATCGGGGCTTAACATTGTTCTTCAAGGTCTTCCTAAAGACATCTAGGTGATCAATCACAACACCGATGCAAAGCGTGTGGGATAATGTCAAGATGCTTCTCTCGGGATCGAATTAACTATGGAAGGCAGAGAATCACAACTCTATGGAATTTGAACACTTCAAGATGAAACCGGATGAGAGTGTCTATGAGTACTATGTGAGATTCCATAAGTTGGTGAATGACATGAGAAACATCGAATGACTATGCCTAACATTCGGTGAACTCAAAATTTGTGAACAACATGAATCCCGAATGGCACAAGTTTGTCACCTCTGTGAAGCTCACTAAAGGATTGAAGAATACAAACTATGAGCAACTCTATGCCTTCCTCCTTGAGAATGAGACATGCTATGTTTGAAAAATTGGTTCTCAATCGGTTCAAAACCAACGGGGAGACAAGCTCATCTAATGACTCAGCGCCTTCTCTCGAACATCGGAATCACAACCAAAGCCTCACAAGTCATACCTTTGGGTAATGGTAATCACAAACTCATTCGGATCCCATGTTCAAACAAGGCGATCTTTGATGCACGTGGGTAACTTCATTAATCAACTAGCTCTTGATTGGTCAAAACATGAATTCTCCCCACAACCAACAACAACCTCAGGCGCATCTAACCCGCACAATCAAGCTCTTTGTTAAAGATGGAAGGATCGTGGTGCAACCGATTCGGGAAAGAGCAGTATGATCGGGGAAGAGGTGGGCTGGTAGAGGTTATGTTAGTAACTTGAATCGAGGAAGGAATGGTAACCAAGGTCAAGCTAAGCCGATCAAATGTTATAAGCGTGGTGGTGAGGACACATTGCTAAAGCGCACATCTCCAAGCGTCCACGAGAATCTGATTACTTGAGAGATAAGATCTTTGCTTGTACAAGCTCGGGACAATGGTCTTTGCTTTAGATGAAGAGGTGCTATTTCTTGGTGAGGGCAATGCCAAGACTTATGATGCGAGATGTGGATGAGCGCCTATTCGGAGATAGGTCACAATCATCGAATGCCTTTCAAGTTCTTGATTGTGATGCATACGACTACGATGTGGATGATGGACCTCTGCACACACCATTTTATGGCTAGCATTTCTCCAATGGTTTCTCCCAGGTCTCTTCTTCACCACAGGCGACCCATCAGGACAAACTCATCTCGGAGGTACTAAAACTATCTGATGATCTTTGATGTGCAAAGATGCATGACAACGTGCTATCAAGCTGAATCTATTGAATCAAATATTGAAAATATGGGTATCTGACATTGTCCCATATGATCAATATGTGAAACAAAGTGAAAGTGAAGTTGTACCAAGTGATGCATCTTCTGCGGTCAACAATGACTATGTTTTTGATGAATACCTTGCATGTGCCTACGATGATTACGTAATTTGAACTAAATGCCTATAAAGAGCGTGTTGCTATTTATGAACAACGTGCTAAATTTGAGTTGACCACTCGTGAAGCGAAATGGATGACCAAGTGCGTCACGGTAATTAGAAAAAGTAATTTTAGAGAAGAAGTATTGAAACAAAATTAAATTCCTTGCAAGAAAAACTTTCTAAAAGCATTAAGCAAAAACAAGAACTTCAAGAAAATGTGAAAATGCTTAAGCAAGAATTTAATGCAAAGAATCAAAGCTCTTGAGAGATTTTCTAATCGAAAACTTTGAAAAAAAAACTTGATAACAAGTTGTACATGCAAAACACCATTGAGACTTGCTCGCATGATCACTAAGCATAGAGTTCTAAGCGATAAGCATAGTGTTCCCATTATAGATAAACCCAACCACGAGTATGGAAAGATAGCAAAAGCGGCTCAAAGTGTTATCTATGATGGCAATGAGATTCTTAAACCTAGACAAAACCTAGTTGCATTGAGTGCGAGGATGATAAGAAATTAGATGAAGTCGCTAGGGAGAAGATGAATAAGAAACTAAATGATCCTAAATGCAAAGAGAAGAAAGTAATTATCACTCCCCATGACTACAAGAAGGAAAAGCTGGATTTCCTTGAACAAGTTTAAGACTCGAGACATTGTTGACTCCCGAACAAGTCTTACGGAAAATGGATTTAGATAAGCGAAAGCGAAAATATTGTAGAAACAAACCCTCCCCTTTGGAAAATGCCTAGAAGCGTTGTGTATCCTCCTAATACACCAATGCATCTTGTACCTAGAACAATTGCCACTAAAAGCAAGACCTTAATTAGCCAATCGTTATTTTTCAACTATTTGTTGATTTTGAAAACTTACAAGAAAAGGATCACACTGGCATAGCGAAGGAGAAGGGGTTTGAACAAATGAAAGAATGTTATTTAAGCGAGGTCATGCCTTTCTTTAAACTTCTAAAGATCACTTTGAGAGTCTTAAAAGGGGATAGAAAGCGGATATTAAGGAATGGAAAAGGAATTTGATGCAATAATAGTTGAAATTAGTGACTATGGCGTGCACTAAAATATAATGAGATTGAGAGGAAGAACTTGCATACATTGAATGAGACTCTTATTCTTGAATGTGTTGCTCAAGATGTGTTTTCATTGCTTCAAATTGCTCTATTAATGCTTCCAAATTTCATGAACTATCGTGTGGCCTGAAAGTCTCCCATGATCGTGTCATTGAGCTTGAAAAACTAATTCTAAACTAAGCGAGAAAATTGAGCGGATGATCACGAAAATTTCGTTAAGCATTTTCTAAACTAGAAGTTGAGCATTTTAATTTACAACTAAAATATCAACATCTTAAAGAAAATGTCAAAACCTCAAATGTCAAGACATCTTGGATGCTCGAGTTTGATGCGGTTTTCAAATTAACAAGCGTGATGAGCAGTTCAAGCTCGATGCAACACGATCGAGAAAGTTGAAAGCTCAAATCTCTCGATTAAAGGGTTGACGAACAATATGGCGAGGCTCCCAAATGCTTCCTCCTTTAGATTCTCGAAATTCTCAAGCGTTTCATCTTCAAAACTTAGTAAATGCTTTACAAGCGGAAAGCGAAAGTTTTCTAGAAGAAAATGAAAAGGTTAAGCGTCATTTCAATGAGTTATTTGAATCAATTAAGGTCACTCGTAACAAGAATAACGAACAAATAGCTTCATTGCAAAAGGAAATTGAGAATCTGAAGAGTCGGGGTAAAAGGAAAATGCCAATGACCAATGGGGAGAATGGTGTATCAAAGGCTCAATCTTGTAATAAATATGCTTTATGCTGTAACATATGTCCCTCCTCATCTAAGGAACAACAAACTAGCTATTCAAACATACTTCTCATCTCTTAAGGATTGCTTAGAATGCTGCGTGAGATTGTTGAAGAGGATAAGCTAGAGAAACCTCATGATAATGCAATTGGACATGCATGCTTATATGCCAAGCGATCTCAAGAAATCTTAGAATGCTTGATCACAATATGCCCAGACATTAGGTGAGAGAGTTAACCCTTGATTCCATGTTAGATGCCTAATGCCAAGTATGATATGCACTCGATTCCAATGTTTTGAATGTGAACCGTGAGTGTGCCTTTAAGGGTTGATTCTAGATCATCAATACTAAGAAGAGAACTCAAGTGTGCCTTCTAGGAGTACAAATCTCGGTACCTCTAGTTTTAAGAATGTGAACCGTAGTGCACACGCATGTAGTTCGATCCGACACATCTAAGCGGTGATGCAAAGAGTAGTTAAACCAACTAATGTTCCCATTCCTCTACGAGAATGTCGGTGACATTAAAGGGAGGCGAGGTCAAGTCTCAAGACAATACAAGGAATGATAGGACCTCATGAGCTAAGAATGTGCCTTTGGAAAAGAGTAGAAGAACAATCTAGGAACTTTAAGTTTGAATCGAATAAAAGCGAATCGTGTTGATTCTAGTATTAGCCATAGGCGTCTTTGTAATTAATTGATTACGATACTATTTGCAAACCTTGTCTTGATATGCCTTGAATTACATTTCTAATCATGAATGTGGTGTTAATGTTACGCCTAATGATGTTAATTATCCGATTCTTATTGTTAATGCTAAAATTCATGCTAAGAAGGCTAAAAGGCAAAAGCGAATGAAAGTTAAAACGGTGAAACCCACGGGAAGAACATTCGATAAAATAGGCTTCTATTGGATACATTGGTCATAAGACTAATCGAGATAATGCCCACTAGAAAATGGATGCCCTCTTGGTAGAACTATTCCTTTAAGAAGTGATCACTGCGTGAGCAGGGGCTATCTGAGACACTAATCTTGCATCTATTCACAATGATTCCATTGCCTTACTTTACGATATGAATGCTTCTATTTACGATGTGGGTGTTCCAACCATTGTAACTAACCAAATGGAACCCATTCTTGCATGGGGATCCCAATTATCGATTATCCATTCTTATGCGTGTTCAGCTGCGGATCGTTCAAATCGATTACGTGGTACACGGACTCATTTGTTCCAACATATATTTGGAGACCGGTCGCGGCAACCATAAACGAATCTCAAACACTTTCATGTATTTGGATCCCTTTGCTATCCGAATAATGATCGTTCTAATTTTGAAAGCTCAAAGCCAAAGCGACATTGGAGTCTTTATTGGATCTTGTGAGAATTCTAAAGGTTACGGATGCGGAATCGTCGTACAAAGCAGTGATGGAAGCGATTCATGCTCATTTTGATGATGTCACACCCCAAATTAAGCTGTTTTGCGTGAATGGAATTCACGGGATTGTTGTCATAGCATCACAATCACGATTATATTGAGCGACCTAAAGTGTCGTTTGAAAAGAACATCGCTTGATTTAATAAAAACATTGAGTTACAAAGATAGGTCCCAAATGAAAGTTACTATGTGCGGAAAATAAGTTTGGTACAAGTCAAGCGATGTTTTAAAGTATATAAATCCCATGTGAGGCAGCGTCGTCACCGCGACTCTAGGATATGTCCACATGCATGCCATGAAGTGAATGCCTTAGTTACACGAAAATACATTGCTAAAAGTGTCAACACAAAGGTTGAGTGAGTTCATAGAGTTGTTGAAAATGTTAAATCGACTACCACAAGTATATATTAGGTATGACAATGTCACACAAAAATGATACAATTGCCTAAGCACATGACACGAAAGCTTGGTGATGTTAAGCCCCAGAGTGTTTGCCAAACAACTCAAATAATGATAATGACATGAAATGCATCCGTCGGTTGGAATCCGCCAACCCGGATGGAGGTGTCACCTCGATAGATCTATCCACTCACTCACGCTTCTATGAAATTAACGGTTCATGTTCATGAAATGGGGACATTTAGCGGCAATGAGGTAACTTAAGCAATGTAATAAATTTGATATACTTGGTATCGTAATAAAAATGATGTACAATGTATTCTCCCGTGGGTTTGAAATAAGTAAAACTTGAATAAATCGGGGCTATGAAAACTCACTGTTGCAATGATAATGATGATGTAATGGCAATCTTGAAATGAGGAGCAACCTCGACCATGACCTATTATGAATGATATGTTCTATTGTAAATCATAAAACAATGTCGTGCATGCAAATCCATGTAATCTATACCACTTATCGTTTGACAATAATGTTTATCGTCGAAATATATGTTTATGACATCTCGTCATGTTATAAAATACTTTACAAGTATTTACGTTGAAATGATATCTTCGATAATCATTTAGTGAGTTATTATGAAATTATAACTTTTAAGTAAGTAAAATAGTGTTGTTTGACAATTTCATGAAAGTGACTAAGCGGCCTTGAAAAGCTAGTCGTAAAATGGTGCACATCAGTGTTGGAAAGCGAACTCAACGGTTTTGGGAAGCTTGTATCATTATCTCAAAGTTTTGGTGTATAGTTTCCATCCTAGAGGTCTCGATCACAAAGAAAAATATAGGTTAAGTATGGTACTTTTGTCCAAAATGTTGTTTAAGGGTGGTTTTCGGCAAAGTTTAAGTGACCGTATAGTATTAGTTACAACTCCGCTTGACAAGCGGTTGGACAATTTGGAAAATATGCTTGGCGAACTTACTTTTACTAGAATACATCACGTTATAAAAAGTACTAAATCAATATTAAAAGCGACCCTCAACATGGTCCTTGTTTTGCCGTAATACTTGTCTATTAGAAATTTAATAGTTTTCTTATATAATAAAGTTACGGCAACTTTGTTAAATCGTGTAATTTAATCGTTACAAGTCCGTTTTCTCGTTTTATATGTCCTCGGAATCGTAATAATATATACTAATATATTTTTGATAAGTCGACACATTTATAACAGCTTAAGACTCATTTTTGACTCGTAAAAAGTCGAGATTACATGCTGAATTTTCTGTACCAAATATCTTTAAATCGTCAAACTTGAAAAATTCATAACTTCTTCGTTATAGCTCCGTTTAATCCGTTCAAGCGCCACGTTTTAGTTTTAAAGTGTATTTTCTAAATATCTGGCCCAAAATATTTTGCAAACTGTCGGATTTTCAGTTTTCAAATTATGGACAGACCCTTATATATAGTTGTCGAAATGAGTTTTTCTCGTGCAAAACCTATTCTAACCAATTCAAAACAACTCGAAGCTATTCAAATCCTACCATACACTTCTTAGGGTGTCATGGGTTCCTAGACATCACCAAAGTGACATGTTTCAAGGGATTATATATAGGATGATATATACTCATTATAAGTAATAAAAACAAATTAAGTGGTATAGATACACATGTAACTTGCAAAATGATGAAATAACATATATATGAATATGAAAAAGTTATGAAGATCATGAAATGCTTACTTGAATGATTATGTGAAAAGATGATGAAAACCTTATTAATCTAGAGGTTTTTATTTCAAAACCTTAACTAGATCACTAATAATATTTGATAATCACTTGAAGCTTGAAAAGAAAATGATTTCTTCTTGGTTTCTTGGACATGGCGAACCTCTCAATGAAGATGAGAGAGTTTCCATTTTTATTTCACCTTTGAAAGTGTAGTATGTGTGTTTTATGTAAAATATCTAATAATATAAGTGTAGGTGTAATATTAGTTGCAAAGATCAAATTGACTACATAATATCTAGAGGGTGGCGGTCAAGGGTCAAGGGGGTGAGGTGTATTTTCAATGAGTAAAAATGTTTAAGTGTAAGTATAATGTATATAATGTTGAGTATAATGTGAAATTTGTAAGTAGAATTAGATATTAGTTGTAGCGTTAACTAAAATAGATTTTAAAGGAACAAAATAAAATGTATTGAAGTCATAAAAATTATAAAAATACATTTCTCACAAATCTTGGTGAATAAATATTTATCGTATTGAATTTCTGGCAACCGTCGTAATTATATAAATATAACAATTTATATACCAAATAAATTTAAAACTCGAGTAAACTAATAATATAATTTTATAGTCTTAAAATGAGTATAAAAATATATTAGGATAATTTTGGAATTGTTGGATCAAATATCCAAAATAAATGTTCTGCGATAACGTTTATTTAATAGAAATAAGCGTTTCTTGAAAAATGCAAATCCATGCATAATATTGATATGAAATGATGTTACTAATGATGTGTAGACTAAATCTAGTCTATATGAAATGTCCTCGATGAAATGTTCATGAATTCATGACTAAACCATTTAGGTTCACGCGAATTTGATACTAAATAAACCTAGTTTCACGATAAATGATAATTAGTGAAACTTCCAAAGTTTGTAAAATGACACGAAATTACGAGTTGTCACGGATGAACTTACGGAAATGGCTTACGAGTATAACGACTTAGAACCGGTCACAACCGTTTAAACTTCCCCAACCTCCATCATCGGTGAACAAAGCCTCCATCTCACTCGTCAACAAATGGAAAGGTTATTTGCTCATTTGTTCGATGGCGATATTGATGAGCGTGCTCGGTGTATCCATTGTTTCATTGCTCAACTGATACTACTCTTATACGATACACACTACAACGACTCACATTGAAGAGCGCCACCGATTGACTCCACCGCAGCGGTTGAACAAACCGCTTCCAACAATGATGAACGGTGATGATATTACGAATGAAGTACCCCGCTGCGATTTTGATCCAAATCGTTCTTTAACCCGTTTGCTAATGAAGCTGCTTGCACGGATGTCGCGGAATCATCAACAAACCATTTGAATCCTCGGAATCGCACAATGTATACCAACATCAACCCTCCACACATAGATGGACAAAGACCATCCTCGGCAAATATTATTGGCAACCGAATCAACCGATCGTTACGAGACAACGTCTTCACACGGATGGTGAACATTGCATTTATGCACTCCGTCATGCCTTGTCCCGAGCCTAAAAACATTAAAGGCATGACAAAAGATAACTCGATTGAATCCATGCAAGAAGAACTCAACCAATTCAAGCGTCTTGAAGTATGGGAGCTGGTTGAAAGACCAAGCGGTATCGTCATTGGTCTCAAATGGATTTGGAAAAACAAATTGGATCTTTGAAGGAAATGTAATCCGAAACAAGTCACGTCTAGTTGCTAAGGGTTATCGTCGGGAAGAGGAATAGACTTTGAAGAATCATTAGGATTTAGAAATTCCGGTATTAAAGAGTCGGTCACCTCAAGTATATGTAATCGTTAAGCTCGTAGTCGTAGTTATTCTAAGTTAAGTAGTATTTAGTTAAGTAACACCGTGGAGGACGGACGGGTCTTTACCAGCTGTATGCACGATCCACGACCCGATGTGTGGCGATTTATGTAAGACTATAAATACTCTCTACCTTCCAAGGTAGAGTTGGAAACTCATAATAATATCTTTCACTTTCTCTCACTAAGTTCCCTAAACCTCTAACTTTCTCTCTCTAGAATTCCACTTATCGCCACCTTGTTGTTATGGTTTGATGTGTATGTGAAAACTAATATCTTACAATTGGTATCAAGAGCCATGGTTAGATAATATCTTGCACATCTTTGGATTTCTAGTGGTTTTAGGTGGTTTTGAGTTTGAAAAAGTTTAGTGGTTTTGCATCATTTGGTTGATTTCTTGTGTTAAAGCTTGGATTTTGTTAGTACTTTTATGTTTAGAATCATCACAAGTGTTTAGGTTTTCATTTGGTAGCTTGAATCATCTTGGTTGGGTTGTTTTGGATTAAAAGTGATGTTTATGTGATTTCTCTTGCTAGCGACTTGATATCTGATTTATTTCTTCGTAGCGACTTGCTTCACAATTTTGTAGCGAGTTCTGGTTTTGGAGCTAGCGACTTAGACCTAGCGATTAACGGTACAAGTAGTGGACTCTCCACTACGGGTAGCGACAGTGGTAGCGACTTGATGCATGCGAGTTGCTCTTTAGCGACTTGTATCTCTAGCGACTTGAGTGGCAATTCTTGCCAAAATTTTGCTAGCGACTTGAGGCTTAGCGAGTTACTACTTAGCGACTTGCTTTTGTCTAGCGACTTGGGACTCTAGCGACTTAGTGGTGTAGCGAATTAAGTGTTAGCGACTTAGTGCATTATCTTCTAGCGACTTAGTGCATTATCTTCTAGCGACTTAGTGCATTATCTTCTAGCGACTTGAGTGATTGTTTACGGTTTTCTCTTGATTTAGTTAAATCCGTGAAAGAATCTATTTCCGGTTTAATCATAGAGTTATAAAATCCGTTTAATCTGTTAACATGTCTACCAACATTCCTACTATCATCTCCATTGTTGCGAGGATGTTCAAGCGGTGGCTCGGATACTAAATCCACCCATGCTTGACGAGCTATGATTCTTGGGCTCAACAGATCAGATTGTCTTGCCTTGGAAAGGAAAATGGTGTCAACATTCTCAAATCAATTGATGAAGGACCGTATCGAGTTGAGGCGACTAGAGATATACTTGATACTAATGATGATGGAACTCTATTTACGGAATGGACGGACCTAAAATGTATGATGAGCTTGATGATAAGGAGAAAAAGAGATTCGATGCGAGATATCGGGGCTTAACATTGTTCTTCAAGGTCTTCCTAAAGACATCTACAAGGCGATCAATCACAACACCGATGCAAAGGCGGTATGGGATAATGTCAAGATGCTTCTCTCGGGATCGAATTAACTATGGAAGGCAGAGATCACAACTCTATGGCGAATTTGAACACTTCAAGATGAAACCGGATGAGAGTGTCTATGAGTACTATGTGAGATTCCATAAGTTGGTGAATGACATGAGAAACATCGAATGACTATGCCTAACATTCATTTGAACTCAAAATTTGTGAACAACATGAATCCCGAATGGCACAAGTTTGTCACCTCTGTGAAGCTCACTAAAGGATTGAAGAATACAAACTATGAGCAACTCTATGCCTTCCTCCTTGAGAATGAGAGACATGCTATGTTTGAAAAATTGGTTCTCAATCGGTTCAAAACCAACGAGGAGAGACAAGCTCATCTAATGACTCAGCGCTTTCTCTCAAACATCGGAATCACAACCAAAGCCTCACAAGTCATACCTTTGGGTAATGGTAATCACAAACTCATTCCGGATCCCATGTTCAAACAAGGCGATCTTTGATGCACGTGGGTAACTTCATTAATCAACTAGCTCTTACGATTAGTCAAAACATGAATTCTCTCCCACAAACCAACAACAACCTCGAGCGCATCTAACCCACACAATCAAGCTCTGTTAAAGATGGAAGGATCGTGGTGCAACCGATTCGGAAAAGACAGTATGATCGGGGAAGAGGTGGAGTGGTAGAGGTTATGTTAGTAACGAGAATCGAGGAAGGAATGGTAACCAAGGTCAAGCTAAGCCGATCAAATGTTATAAGCGTGGTGGTGAGGACACATTGCTAAAGCGCACATCTCCAAAGCGTCCACGAATCTCCGATTACTTGAGATAAGATCTTTGCTTGTACAAGCTCGGGACAATGGTCTTGCTTTGGATGAAGAGGAATTGCTATTTCTTGGTGAGGCAATGCCAAGACTTATGATGCGAGATGTGGATGAGCGACCTATTCGGAGATAGGTCACAATCATCGAATGCCTTTCAAGTTCTTGATTGTGATGCATCGACTCGATGTGGATGATGGACCTCTGCACACACATTTTATGGCTAGCATTTCTCCAATGGTTTCTCCCAAGGTCTCTTCTTCACCACAAGTGGCCCATCCAAGGACAAACTCATCTCGAGGTACTAAAACTATCGATGATCTTGATGTGCAAAGATGCATGACAACGTACTATCAATGAATCTATTGAATCAAATATTGAAAATATGGGTATCTGACATTGTCCCATATGATCAATATGTGAAACAAAGTGAAAGTGAAGTTGTACCAAGTGATGCATCTTCTGCGATCAACAATGACTATGTTTTGATGAATACCTTGCATGTGCCCACGATGATTCCGTAATTTACGAACTAAATGCCTATAAAGAGCGTGTTGCTATTTATGAACAACGTGCTAAATTTGAGTTGACCACTCGTGAGCGGGAAATGGATGACCAAGTGCGTCGATAATTAGAAAAAGTAATTTTAGAGAAGAAGTATTGAAACAAGAATTAAATTCCTTGCAAGAAAAACTTTCTAAAACATTAAGCAAAAACAAGAACTTCAAGAAAATGTGAAAATGCTTAAGCAAGAATTTAATGCAAAGGAATCAAAGCTCTTGAGAGATTTTCTAATCGAAAACTTTGAAAAAAAACTTGATAACAAGTTGTACATGCAAGGAAACACCATTCGATTGCTCACATGATCACTAAGCATAGAGTTCTAAGCGATAAGCATAGTGTTCCCATTATAGATAAACCCAACCACGAGTATGGAAAGATAGCAAAGCGACTCAAAGTGTTATCTATGATGGCAATGAGATTCTTAAACCTAGACAAAAACCTAGTTGCATTGAGTGCCCGAGGATGATAAGAAATTAGATGAAGTCACTAGGGAGAAGATGAATAAGAAACTAAATGATCCTAAATGCAAAGAGAAGAAAGTAATTATCACTCCCCATGACTACAAGAAGGAAAAGCTGGATTTCCTTGAACAAGTTTAAGACTCGGACATTGTTGACTCCCGAACAAGTCTTACGGAAAATGGATTTAGATAAGCGGAAAATGAAAATATTGTAGAAACAAACCCTCCCTTTGGAAAATGCCTAGAAGCGTGTATCCTCCTAATACACCAATGCATCTTGTACCTAGAACAATTGCCACTAAAAGCAAGACCTTAATTAGCCAATCGTTATTTTTCAACTATTTGTTGATTTTGAGAAAACTTGCAAGAAAAGGATCACACCAGCTGGCATAGCCGAAGGAGAAAGGGTTTGAACAAATGAAAGAATGTTATTTAACGAGGTCATGCCTTTCTTTAAACTTCTAAAAGATCACTTTGAGAGTCTTAAAAGGGGATAGAAAGCGGATATTAAGGGAATGGAAAAGGAATTTGATGCAATAATAGTTGAAATTAGTGACTATGGCGTGCACTAAAATATAATGAGATTGAGAGGAAGAACTTGCATACATTGAATGAGACTCTTATTCTTGAATGTGTTGCTCAAGATGTGTTTTCAACGCTTCAAATTGCTCTATTAATGCTTCAAATTTCATGAACTATCTGTGGCCTGAAAGTCTCCCATGATCGTGTCATTGAGCTTGAAAAACTAATTCTAAACTAAGCGAGAAAATTGAGGCTGGATGATCACGAAAATTTCGTTAAGCATTTTCTAAACTAGAAGTTGAGCATTTTAATTTACAACTAAAATATCAACATCTTAAAGAAAATGTCAAAACCTCAAATGTCAAGACATCTTCGGATGCTCGAGTTTGATGCGATTTTCAAATTAACAAGCGTGATGAGCAGATTCAAGCTCGGTGCAACACGATCGAAAAGTTGAAAGCTCAAATCTCTCAATTAAAGGGTCAAACGAACAATATGACGGGCTCCCAAATGCTTCCTCCTTTAGATTCTCGAGAATTCTCAAACGTTTCATCTTCAAAACTTAGTAAATGCTTTACAAAAGGAAAGCGAAAGTTTTCTAGAAGAAAATGAAAAGGTTAAACGTCATTTCAATGAGTTATTTGAATCAATTAAGGTCACTCGTAACAAGAATAACGAACAAATAGCTTCATTGCAAAGGAAATTGAGAATCGAAGAGTCGGGTAAAAGGAAAATGCCAATGACCAATGGGAGAATGGTGTATCAAAGGCTCAATCTTGTAATAAATATGCTTTATGCGTAACATATGTCCTCCTCATCTAAGGAACAACAAACTAGCTATTCAAACATACTTCTCATCTCTTAAGGATTGCTTAGAATGCTGCGTGAGATTGTTGAAGAGGATAAGCTAGAGAAACCTCATGATAATGCAATTGGACATGCATGCTTATATGCCAAACGATCTCAAGAAATCTTAGAATGCTTGATCACAATATGCCCAAAGACATTAGGTGAGAGAGTTAACCCTTTGATTCCATGTTCGATGCCTAATGCCAAGTATGATATGCACTCGATTCCCAATGTTTTGAATGTGAACCGTGGTGTGCCTTTAAGGGTTGATTCTAGATCATCAATACTAAGAAAGAGAACTCAAGTGTGCCTTCTAGGAGTACAAATCTCGGTACCTCTAGTTTTAAGAATGTGAACCGTAGTGCACTGCATGTAGTTCGGATCCCAACATCTAAGCGGTGATGCAAAGAGTAGTTAAACCAACTAATGTTCCCATTCCTCTACAGAGTAATCGGTGACATTAAAGGGAGCGGTCAAAGTCTCAAGACAATACAAGGAATGATAGGACCTCATGAAGCTAAGAATGTGCCTTTGGAAAGAGTAGAAGAACAATCTAGGAACTTTAAGTTTGAATCGAATAAAGCGAATCGTGTTGATTCTAGTATTAGCCATAGGCGTCTTGTAATTAATTGATTCGATACTATTTGCAAACCTTGTCCGATGTCTGCTTGAATTCATTTCTAATCATGAATGTGGTGTTAATGTTACGCCTAATGATGTTAATTATCCGATTCTTATTGTTAATGCTAAAATTCATGCTAAGAAGGCTAAAAGGCAAAACGAATGAAAGTTAGAAAACAATGGAAACCCACAGAAGAACATTCGATAAAATAGGCTTCTATTGGATACATTGGTCATAAGACTAATCGAGATAATGCCCACTAGAAAATGGATGCCTCTTGGTAGAACTATTCCTTTAAGAAGTGATCACCTTGTGAGCAGGGCTATCTGAGACACTAATCGCATCTATTCACAATGATTCCATTGCCTTACTTTACGATATGAATGCTTCTATTTACGATGTGGGTGTTCCAACCATTGTAACTAACCAAATGGAACCCATTCTTGCATGGGGATCCCAATTATCCGATTATCCATTCTTATGCGTGTTCAACTGCGGATCGTTCAAATCGTTACGTGGTACCGGACTCAGTTTGTTCCAAGCATATATTTGGAGACGGTCGCGGCTCATGAACTTCGTGAGCAAATTCATCGGGGCTGTTAGATTTGGTAATGATCATTTCGGTGCTATTATGGGTTATGGAGATTATGTTGTTGGTGATAGTGTCATCTCTAGAGTGTATTATGTGGAAGGTTTAGGTCATAATCTGCTCTCTGTTGGTCAATTACGTGATTACGATCTAGAAGTAGCCTTGAAAACATACCTTTGTTAGAGATCTTAATGGTAAGGAACTGTTAAAAGGAACTCGTGGCTCAAATCTTTACACCATCTCTATCGATGACATGATGAGAGCCTCTCCAATCGCTTGTTATCAAAGGCTTCAAAACAAAGTCATGGTTATGGCATCGTCGTCTCAATCACTTGAACTTGGTACCATCAACGATCTTTCGAAAAGGACTTAGTTGTAGGTTTACCTAGACTAAAGTATGAAAAGGATCATCTTTGTTCGAAGCATGTCAATTGGGAAAAAGCAAGAAGTATGCCCATAAACCCAAACCTACTAACTCATCACGAAGTTCTTCATATGATTCATATGGATTTATGTGGACCTATGAGGGTGCAAAATATCTTTGGGAAGAAATATGTGTTAGTTGTGGTTGATGATTACTCTAGATTCACAGGTCAAGTTCTTAAGGACAAAGGATGAAACTCACGATATCATCATCAAACTCATCAAACAACCGCGAGTTCGACTAAACAAAAGCTGTCGAATTATCGAGCAGACAATGGGCCGAGTTTGTCAACAAACAACTTAGTGAATTCTATGAAAGCGTTGGAATCGACCATCAAAGAAGTGTTCCACGAACCCCTCAGCGAGCGGTGTAGTTGAAAGGCGAAATCGTACTCTTGTTGAAGCCGCTAGAACAATCTTGATCTACTCAAAGGTTCCAATGTTTCTCGGGTCAAGCAATTGCCACTGCATGCTACACACAAAATCGTTCCACGATTCACCTTGTTCATGGAAAAACTCCATATGAACTTGTCCACAACAGAAAACCTAATCTATCTTTCCTTCGTGTGTTTGGTGCATTGTGCTATCCAACTAATGAGGGTCAAGACTTAGGCAAACTTAGGGCCAAAGTCGACATTGGAGTATTTGTAGGATATGCATCAAACAAAAGGGATACCGAATCTACAACAAAAGAACCCGAAATATCATGGAAACAATTCACGTTACGTTTGATGGTGACCGGTCAAATGGCTCCTGACACTCCACTCGGGACCCGCACTTCAAAAGCAGTCCCATTGGTTCATCCCTTGTTCCAAACTCCTCTCAAGAAACTCCATATGTACCTCCATCCGAAGATGATGTAAAGAAATTGTTTGATCCTATGTTTGATGAACTGTATGATTCAATTACTAATGAGGTGTTGATCCCTACAACAGAGGATGCTCATATTCCGATGAATGAAGTCAATCCTCGGTCTCAATATCTTTAAGTCAAGAAGCACTGCTGCGATCCTTGATCTCATCAACAAATCATCATTCTTCAAATGTACATCATGGAAATGTTTACGGCATCAATGATGAAGTTAATCCCTTGCGACTCTGAAGATGCTCCATTTGAAAACATATTTGCTACTCCCGAATCATCATCGAACCATCTTCTTGAGGAGACATCGACTCGACTACCTCGGTTCCTCAACAAGCGCCACATGAACACCTCGGAAAATGGACTCACGATCACCCATTAGACAACATCATTGGAAATCCCTCTCGTCTGTATCAACCCGGAAACAACTCGCAACCGATGCCTTATGGTGCTTCTTCAACTCCGTACTATCTAAGATCGAACCAAAAGATGTTAAAAGCGCCATGAATGAAGATAGGCGGTTCAATGCCATGCAAGATGAAATTCATGAGTTTGATCGTCTTGATGTATGGGAGTTAGTACCGCTCCGGACTATGCTATGATTATAGCTCTCAAATGGATCTTCAAAGTAAAACTTGATGAGCATGGTGATGTGTTGAAGAACAAGGCTCGATTAGTTGCTAAAGGATATCGTCAAGAGGAGGGTATAGACTTTGAAGAATCTTTTGCTCCGTTGCTCGAATCGAGGCAATTAGAATCTTTCTAGCTAATCTTGCTAGTAAGAACATGGTAGTCTATCGGATGGATGTGAAGGCGGCATTTACGAGCGGAGATCTTAAAGAAGTCGTCTCGTCGGCCAACTGAAGGATTTGTGAATCAAGAGCATCCTACTCACGTTTATCGTTTGAAGAAGGCTCTTTACGGTTTAAAGCAAGCTCCAAGGGCATGGTATGATACATCACAAAGTTTCTTCTATCAACCGGATTCATCAAAGGAGCGATTGATCCTACATTGTTCACCGAGAAGTCGAAGGCAAACATTTGATTCATGTTCAAATTTATGTTGATGATATTATTTTTGCCTCGGTGACCCAATGGAATGTGATCGTTTTCAAATGAAATGAGTTCAAAGTTTCAAATGTCAATGATGGGACAAATGTCATTTTCTTGGGATTACAAGTTTCTCAAAGTCCGGAGGCATTTTCATAAATCAATCTAAATATGCAATGAGATTTTAAAGAAATTTGGATTTGATTCAAGTGACCTGTTGACACCCCATGATTGACCGAACCAAACTAGATGAGGACCTCTCGGGGATCATGATTGACCAAACAAAATATCGTAGTATGATTGGATCCACGATGTACCTCACGACTAGTAGACCGACATCTTGTTCATTGTTTGCATGTGTGCTAGATACCGGCTAAGCCTACTAAAAAGCACCTTGAAGCGGTTAAGCGGGTCTTCGGTATCTCAAGGAACCATCAATATGGGACTTTGGTACCCAAAAGACACCGGTATGTCACTAACGACATATGCAGATGCGAGATCATGCGGTGTCAAGATACTCGTCAAATGCGTCGGGAGGTGCTCGATTTTGGGTGATAAGCTTGTGGTGGTCTTCAAAGAAGCAAATGAGTACTTCTATTTCCTCTACAGAGGTGAATACATAGCCATGTCATCTTGTTGTGCTCAAATCTTATGGATGAGATCTCAATTATCGACTATGGCTTTGTATTCAACAAAATCCTACATCTTGTGATAATAAAGTGCTATTGCTCTCTCATGCAACAACGTTCAACACTCAAGAGCAAAGCATATCGACATTCGACATCATTTCATCGGGAACAAGTGGAAAAAGGTGTGGTGGAACTATATTTTGTGAGGTGCGAATATCGGTTAGCGACATCTTCACCAAAGCTCTTCCAAGAGAACGTTTGAGTTTATTCTTCCACGACTTGGTTTGAAAAGCCTTCAACGAAACTCTCAAACGTCTTCGGGAGGAAGGCGAGGAGTAAAGGTCTATCTTCATCTATCTCTTGTAAATATTTATTTGAAAAACAAAATACAAAATTATAAAACCTTCAAAAATCAAATAGAAAATTATAAAACGTTCAAAATTCATAAAAATCTGAAAAATTCGAAAAATCTTCAAAAAAAAAATATTGTCAATTTGTCATGTCTTTCACGGTTCGATAATATCTACGGTCTTGTCTTTGTCATTCAAAGAATGACACGGGTCTTTAGATGTTGTTCAATTCTTAAAAAAAAAAAAAAAAAAAAAAAAAAAAAAAAAAATTAAAAAATTTTTGGGAGAAAGAAAAAAATGGTTTATTGTCATTTTAGGCAATAACCCGGTTTTAATAGAAAGAAACGAGCCATGTTTCACCATGTTTTCAAATTCCATGCTCGATTCTATAAAACATTTATCTCTTGAAAACTAAATGCTTTGAAAAATAACTCGATCTCTATTTTGATAATCATCGGGACTTATTTGTCAAAATCTCTATCTCTCAATCAACAACGTATGTCATTGATTGAGGGGGAGAATGATTTCAATTAAATTAAAAAGTTATTTGGCATTAAATTGTTTTCAAAAGATATTCATGCATGTTTTATCAATGGAGTTTTAAAGTCTTAAAATCCGATCCTTATCAGTTAAAACGCTTTCATAATCAAGTCACTATTCTCCTTAAAAGCTTTCAAAATCAATTTAAATCTATAAGAGATCACAAATCTCAAATGATTTGATAATTGTGATCGGGGGAGAATGTGTGATTTAAATTGGATTTAAACTGATAATTCGGTAAATGGTTTTATAAGGATGTACATGTTGTCCTCCCCGCATGTGACAAACGATTTCAATTTTTCCATTCACATGTTGAGGGGGAGCATCTATCTTACACCTATGACTTGAAACGTGATCATTTATCTCAATGTGCAGGTTCCCTCTAGTATGTGCAAAACTCCTTTCAAACCTCGAGGCACATATTGAGGGGGAGCAAAATCATGAAAACCTCATCCTTCCCCTAAAATGCTCTATCTACTTGATTCGAGTTGGGAAGTGATGTTGATATCTTTAGAAAATGGTAATCAAAGTTAAATTCTTTCTCTTGCCTCCGTGTGCAAAACATTTTCAAATACTTGATGCACATGTTGAGGGAGTTCTTGTTCTAAAATATCAAAAACAATTCGGTACAAAATGCTTTGATAATATATCACAAGTATCCGAATTGATTTTCAAATGGTTTTCAATTGGTTCCAATGGCGGATGAACAATACCAAATAGACCGACCAACTTTACTTTATGTACGGTGATATAAGGATGATAAGGTTAGGTATGTGTTCCCATGATCCGCGAGAACGGAGGGATCTACCGAGGACAATCCACTAGTTAGTGTAGAAGTCCTTAGGTATGATGATAAAAGGAGAAAAATGAGATATGGGAAGAGTGCGGACTAAGATAGAGCTAGTCTTGGAATAAACCCAACAAGGTTCTAGCTATGAAGTCTCGGTAAGCATGAAGGGTTGAAGAATTAAAAAGAATTGAATGAGGAAAGGGTGAAAACAAATAGCCTCCATTTATTCAACCTTAGGGCGAAAACGGGTTCAATTCATATGCTCTTGATGGTAACATCGGTATTGAAGACAAGGCGTCATGGACCCGATGGCGCCTTGCACTTCAACTTTCCAAACCACTCAAGTTCCTCTTAAAAGGACTTGTTTCATTCTCACGGGAACGGACATTATCTATCGACTTTCTCTTAGAGATGGTTGATATTGAAGAAGGAGACCCTCTCCCAGTCTCCGCACAGGATCCAAATATGCACAAATTGAGTCTAGAGCCACGAGATCATCAATAAATCTCATTAGGACACTTTCAATGAAGACTCTCTGTTTCACACAATGTGGAAAGAGATTATATCTTGAGTCCTCGCATTATCCTTGTGGTATTGCCGGAACATCCGAGTGATGTGTATACATATTCACTATGAAGATGGAAAGCCTTACGAGCCAACATCAAACAAGCTCTGGTAGGTGGCATGTGAGATCTATTATATAGATCAACCATGTGACAACCGAGCAGAAACAATGGGCGATTCAATCTCTTGAATCAATCTTGGTTCGAGTTATGGATTGACGGATACCTTTGAAAAACCGGTCTTTGTGCATAAAAACTCTTTTACTTAGCACATCGACCGTGTACTCATTTTCAAACCAAAGGTGTTTATGATTGATAATTGATTTTCAATAAAACCTTCGTTGTATTGCAAAAACAATTTTCTATTGAGCAATACACGATTGTTTTTCAAATCTCTTTTCATCAATCAATGGACTTAAAATTATTTGGTTCACTCACTCCGTGTTGTCTTCTTTGAGATGTTCGGTTTGAGAACATTTAGAGCATTGCGAAACCTGTCAAGGAAATTCTTGAAACTATACGATCACGAGCGATACTTGTCTTGATCAGCGGGGAACCGTGGGCGTGTACCTCAATTCAACGAGTGATCAAAGACACTTTCGTGCGATTTATTACTAGCTGTTGTATGCGAGTGCGCCCGACGCGTTTGCGGTGATCGAATGAAGCGGTCAATCCATAGCCGCATGCTCACTTAACACATTCAACTCAAAAGAAATCATGATTAGTGCATCAATGACTCGATATTTTCACTCCATGCTTCGCTTTCTGCTGCGCCAATATCATGATTCAATTAAAGCTTCCGCTACTCTGATGAGAAGATATCATGATCCAGAATGTGAGCATGTCGGTCCTAATGTCACAACATCACATAATACCAACACCACAATGTATGTCTCAGAGATTTTTGATTGCTGATGATCTCAAAAGCTGGTTCAAATTTACTTTCACGTGGATCAGTAAAAGACCTCCACTTGAAGTAACCAAACATGCAATGTGAAGAATCAATGACTACGAGCTTAGGAACAAAGGACTACATCAAGAATGCAAGAACAATTTTTAATGTAATATCTATTTGTATTCAATGTAATTTTGGTACATGATTGAGGTGACCTCCTTGGGGAGATTGTTAGGAATTAGAAATTCCGGTATTAAAGAGTCGGTCACCTCAAGTATATGTAATCGTTAAAAGCTCATAGTCGTAGTTATTCTAAGCTAAGTAGTATTTAGTTAAGTAACACCATGGAGGACAGACGGGTCTTTACCCATCTGTATGCCCGATCCACGACCCGATGTGTGGCGATTTATGTAAGACTATAAATACTCTCTACCTTCCAAGGTAGAGTTGGAGCTCATAATAATATCTTTCACTTTCTCTCACTAAGTTCCCTAAACCTCTAACTTTCTCTCTAGAATTCCACTTATCGCCACCTTGTTGTTATGGTTTGATGTGTATGTGAAAACTAATATCTTACAATCTTTGCTCGTCGCTCGTCTTGAGGTCGCTTGGATATTTCTAGCATTCATGGCTCATATGAATATAGCGGTCTTTCGATGGATGTCAAAACTGTTTCTCAACGGACAACCGAAAAAACGGTTTATGTCACCAACCGTAAGGATTCGTTGATCCCGAGTTCCCGAACCATGTCTACAAACCGAACAAAGCTCTTTATGGTCTCAAACAAGCCCCTGCATGGTACGATAAACTATCATCTTTCCTCATTGCTAATAATTTCACCAAAGGTTCGGTTGACCCTACTCTTTTTATACAATATCACGGGGCACATATTTAAGTGGTATAGATACACATGTAACTTGCAAAATGATGAAATAACATATATATGAATATGAAAAAGTTATGAAGATCATGAAATGCTTACTTGAATGATTATGTGAAAAGATGATGAAAACCTTATTAATCTAGAGGTTTTTATTTCAAAACCTTAACTAGATCACTAATAATATTTGATAATCACTTGAAGCTTGAAAAGAAAATGATTTCTTCTTGGTTTCTTGGACATGGCCGAACCTCTCAATGAAGATGAGAGAGTTTCCATTTTTATTTCACCTTTGAAAGTGTAGTATGTGTGTTTTATGTAAAATATCTAATAATATAAGTGTAGGTGTAATATTAGTTGCAAAGATCAAATTGACTACATAATATCTAGAGGGTGGCCGGTCAAGGGTCAAAAGGGGGGTGAGGTGTATTTTTCAATGAGTAAAAATGTTTATGTGTAAGTATAATGTATATAATGTTGAGTATAATGTGAAATTTGTAAGTAGAATTAGATATTAGTTGTAGCGTTAACTAAAAATAGATTTTAACGGAACAAAATAAAATGTATTGAAGTCCTAAAATTATAAAATACATTTCTCACAAATCTTGAGTGAATAAATATTTATCGTATTGAATTTACGAAAACCGTCGTAATTATATAAATATAACAATTTATATACCAAATAAATTTAAAACTCCGAGTAAACTAATAATATAATTTTATAGTCTTAAAATGAGTATAAAATATATTAGGATAATTTTGGAATTGTTGGATCAAATATCAAAATAAATGTTTATGCGATAACGTTTATTTAATAGGAAATAAACGTTTAGTGAAAAATGCAAATCCATGCATAATATTGATATGAAATGATGTTACTAATGATGTGTAGACTAAATCTAGTCTATATGAAATGTCCTCGATGAAATGTTCATGAATTCGCAGCTAAACCATTTAGGTTACGCGAATTTGATACTCGTAAACCTAGTTTACGATAAATGATGAATTAGTGAAACTTCCAAAGTTTGTAAAAATGACCTGAAATTACGAGTTGTCACATTCGCCCAACAAAAAAGGAATTCAGTCCATGTTGGGTTCTACGGTGTTATCGGTGAAAGGTGAGGATATTTGAGTCGCATTGGGTGCGTCCAATGTTTTTCGAATCATACCACGCCTTTCCAAGGCGGGACTTTGAACATAAATTTGTTACCAATTTGAAATTCTAATGGTTTGTGACTTATGGAACATACTTCCAATATTTTGCGTCGTATATCGACGTAGCTTATCTAGCTATATGTTGTTATTTGTAACTGATTTTTGATTTGTACGATTTCCGTGTTGTTTCATAAATGAGTCATTGACTAGTGAGTTGGACTTTCCTGATTTTCGACCCGTGAATAAGTGATTGACACCTCGACCATAGAGTGTCTCAATTGGTGTAGTCAATATGTTCATGTGTTGACTATTGTTGTAAAGCAAATTGGTTCGATGAAGAATGATTTACCTAATCATTTCTAGAATATCACACATGCTTTGAGCATATCTTCAAATGTTTGAATTGTTCTCTCGCTCTAACCATTGAGCTGAGGATAATAGGCGGTACTCAAGTCCTAATAGGTTCCATGGGAAGATTGAAATGATTATCAGGAGCCTAAGGTGGATCGAATAGCTTATAATAGGTACAACTGGAATTGATACCACATGTCTCATGCCAAATTTCAAAATGTTAAATCTGTCGAAAAGGGCCTTATAGAAAGGAATAGATTATGGATAACAGTTGTGATTCCTCGCGTTTCTCGTTCTAGCGAATGTCATTACTTGAGTCTCCCTTGCCTAAGGTGCTTAGTCTCCATGACTAAAATGTTTATTGTTTGATTATCGAAGTGTTTCCATGCTATATGTTATCAAGTCACAAAGCCTTAAATGTGTAAGTGATGTGGTGTGGTGATTGATTTTCAAATCTGTCCAGATATTGAGTGCTTCTAAAATTATTTCATCACTTAGATTGTTATCATGCTAGCAAGAAAATAGATATCAGCTCATACTATGTCGAAGAATGTTTGTTCTAATTTCACTTGTAGATGGAAAGTCATCTATTGTCCGATATGTTCAAACCCGTTGCATCTCTGGATATAGAAGTGAGGTTACTTGGAATTTCTAGGGAACACAATGCCTTAGGGGAAGTTTATATCAATAACCTTTATTTAACCACATTTTCCTTTAAAGGAAACTCATTGTAGGGAAGTTCAAATATTGTTGAGGGCATGTTTAGTGAAATGTTCTGTAGTCCCAGTTAGAAGATTTGGTTTCTCCCTATAATGTTGCTTAGTGTGTATTCGCTTCGTACTAAATCTTGTAACTCGGTCTAGCTAGTACTTTTGAAATGATATAATTTGACTTCTAGTCCAAAATAGTGGTTGAATGTCTCGTCATGTCTTAAGATTTTATTGAGTTTTGAAAGATCTCGCTACCTATTTCTAGTCCTTGTTGATAATTCCAAATCCTTTTATTGTTTTCTTGTATCGAGGAATCCTCCTCACGGATGGTATAGAAAGCCTTTCTAAAAAAATAACTCATCAAATTCTAACTTATCGGTTGAGTGAGGATGAATGGCGTGGGCTTTTATAGAGTGTTAACAAAAGAAACGTTTATGAACAATTTATCGATTACAAAGCTTTCCTTTTGAGTGAAGATTGTTTTAAGAGGTTTGAAATGATGCTTGTTACTTTCATGACATAATTCTTCTGAATTATACATAGGTGATCGAGCCATGTATAATTGAGGACAAATGATGTGATGCTTGGTTTTATTGAAATGATATTATGTTCTTCCAAGTTTTAGATGGTATTCAACGTTTTGTTTTGTAAGATAATGGCTCAATGATTTTTCGAGTAACATGAAAATCGTTTAGCATGATGGTATTAAATAGTTGATAAAATGACCGAAAGCCAATTGATAGGGTGGTAACGAAACAACCTTGTTTTAAAACTCTATGAAACAATGTTTCTAAGATGGTGTAGAATGGCTTGCAATAAAATTAAGTGAAATAATGTTATGAAGTAGTAGCAAGGTAACTTGAAATAAAATTTGTTAAATGGTTTGTACGATGCGCGGGGAAACCTCCTAGAATGGTAATAGTTTCCTAATTAGTCAAGAATAAAGTTGGCCTAACCCCTAGTAAGATAGTGAGGTATTGTCGCGAAATGATTAAAAATTGGGCAATTGGAATAAGGAATGAAATAAACAAAGGTTGTGATTATCGTGGAGATAATAAATGATAAAGATTACATTAGCTAGAAAGGTACTTATTATCGGTTCACGTCGGTGATCTAATCATGCCTCAAGTGTAGGAGTAGTAGTCGTCTAGCAACAACAACTTTGAAACTCTCACGATCCTCAAATCTATAAGATAGTGTAGTTTACGTAGTCTTAGTGGTAGATGGTAGTGGTGTGTCAAATTATGCACGCTTCCCAAGCGGCAAATCAAATGTATGACTAATAAGTCCACTTGGACTAAGCTTGTAAGTCCTACCAAATGGTATGATCATCTCAATGAATGATAAAATTGTCCCGATCCTACAAAGTGAATCAATAGTGATCGTGATGGTGTAGGTGCAACTTCCTCCTCTAAAGGTTTCGGTGTCATCATTTGATGTTATCGGTGTTGAGTCAATCGATGTTAAAATTATGATAGGGAATGACGGGGCATTCTCCATGTCAAAGTGATGTGAGTATGATGGGATGAGTATTTGAAGGCATCTATGTGACAATCGATTTTGAAATAAAAGTAAATAACTCGCAAAATGTGCGTATGAAACCGCATGTATAGTGACTATGCACTTATGATGAAATGATGAGATGCTATGATGATGTAGTTATAGTCTAGGGTCAATGATGCAACCTAGTTCTCTATAATCAAGCTCGATGCCAATCTGTCACACCCCAAATTACCTATTTTGCAATGAATGGAATTCACGGGGATTGTTGTCATAGCATCACAATCACAGTTATATTGAACGACCTAAAGTGTCGTTTGAAAAGAACATCGCTTGATTTAATAAAAACATTCGAGTTACAAAGATAGGTCCCAAATGAAAGTTACTATGTGCGGAAAATAAGTTTGGTACAAGTCAAACGATGTTTTTAAAGTATATAAATCCCATGTGAGACGCGTCGTCACCGCGACTCTATGATATGTCCACATGCATGCCATGAAGTGAATGCCTTAGTTACACGAAAATACATTGCTAAAAGTGTCAACACAAAGGTTGAGTGAGTTCATAGAGTTGTTGAAAATGTTAAATCGACTACCACAAGTATATATTAGGTATGACAATGTCGTCACAAAATGATACAATTGCCTAAGCACATGACACGAAGCTTGACCGATGTTAAGCCCAACAGTGTTTGCCAAACAACTCAAATAATGATAATGACATGAAATGCATCCGTCCGTTGGAATCGCCAACCCGGATGGAGGTGTCACCTCGATAGATCTATCCACTCACTCACGCTTCTATGAAATTAACGGTTCATGTTCATGAAATGGGGACATTTAATCGGCAATGAGGTAACTTAAGCAATGTAATAAATTTGATATACTTGGTATCGTAATAAAAATGATGTACAATGTATTCTCCCGTAGGTTTGAAATAAGTAAAAACTTGAATAAATCGGGGCTATGAAAACTCACCTGTTGCAATGATAATGATGATGTAATGGCAATACTGAAATGAGGAGCAACCTCTGACCATGACCTATTATGAATGATATGTTCTATTGTAAATCATAAAACAATGTCGTGCATGCAAATCCACATGTAATCTATACCACTTGTACATTTGACAATAATGTTTATCGTCGAAATATATGTTTATGACATCTCGTCATGTTATAAAATACTTTACAAGTATTTACGTTGAAATGATATCTTACGATAATCATTTAGTGAGTTATTATGAAATTATAACTTTTCGTCGTAAAATAATGTTGTTTGACAATTTCATGAAAGTGACTAAACGGCCTTGAAAAGCTAGTCGTAAAATGGTGCACATCGAGTGTTAGGAAACGAACTCAACGGTTTTGGGAAGCTTGTATCATTATCTCAAAGTTTTGGTGTTTAAGTTTCCATCCTAGAGGTCTCGATCACAAAGAAAAATATAGGTTAAGTATGGTACTTTTGTCCAAAATGTTGTTTAAGGGTGGTTTTCGGCCAAAGTTTAAGTGACCGTATATTATTCGTTACAACTCCGCTTGACAAACGGTTGGACAATTTGGAAAATATGCTTGGCGAACTTACTTTTACTAGAATACATCACGTTATAAAAAGTACTACGTCAATATTAAAAACGACCCTCAACATGGTCCTTGTTTTGCCGTAATACTTGTCTATTAGAAATTTAATAGTTTTTCTTATATAATAAAGTTACGGCAACTTTGTTAAATCGTGTGTAATTTAATCGTTACCCGTTTTCTACGTTTTATATGTCCTCGGAATCGTAATAATATATACTAATATATTTTGATAAGTCGACACATTTTATAACGCTTAAGACTCATTTTTGACTCGTAAAAAGTCGAGATTACATCTGAATTTTCTGCCCAAATATCTTTCGTCGTCAAACTTGAAAAATTCATAACTTCTTCGTTATAGCTCCGTTTTAATCCGTTCAAGCGCCACGCTTTAGTTTTAAAGTGTATTTTCTAAATATCTAGCCCAAAATATTTTGCAAACTGTCGGATTTTCCAGATTTTCAAATTATGGACAGACCCTTATATATAGTTGTCGAAATGAGTTTTCTCGTGCAAAACCTATTCAACCAATTCAAAACAACTCGAAGCTATTCAAATCCTACCATACACTTCTTAGGGTGTCATGGGTTCCTAGACATCACCAAAAGTGACATGTTTCAAGGGATTATATATAGGATGATATATACTCATTATAAGTAATAAAACAAATTAAGTGGTATAGATACACATGTAACTTGCAAAATGATGAAATAACATATATATGAATATGAAAAGTTATGAAGATCATGAAATGCTTACTTGAATGATTATGTGAAAAGATGATGAAAACCTTATTAATCTAGAGGTTTTATTTCAAAACCTTAACTAGATCACTAATAATATTTGATAATCACTTGAAGCTTGAAAAGAAAATGATTTCTTCTTGGTTTCTTGGACATGGCGAACCTCTCAATGAAGATGAGAGTTTCCATTTTATTTCACCTTTGAAAGTGTAGTATGTGTGTTTTATGTAAAATATCTAATAATATAAGTGTAGGTGTAATATTAGTTGCAAAGATCAAATTGACTACATAATATCTAGAGGGAGGCGGTCAAGGGTCAAAGGGGGGTGAGGTGTATTTTTCAATGAGTAAAATGTTTAAGTGTAAGTATAATGTATATAATGTTGAGTATAATGTGAAATTTGTAAGTAGAATTAGATATTAGTTGTAGCGTTAACTAAAAATAGATTTTAAAGGAACAAAATAAAATGTATTGAAGTCATAAAAATTATAAAATACATTTCTCACAAATCTTGGTGAATAAATATTTATCGTATTGAATTTACTGAAAACCGTAAGTAATTATATAAATATAACAATTTATATACCAAATAAATTTAAAACACCGAGTAAACTAATAATATAATTTTTATAGTCTTAAAATGAGTATAAAAATATATTAGGATAATTTTGGAATTGTTGGATCAAATATCCAAAATAAATGTTTATGCGATAACGTTTATTTAATAGGAAATAAACGTTCTTGAAAAATGCAAATCCATGCATAATATTGATATGAAATGATGTTACTAATGATGTGTAGACTAAATCTAGTCTATATGAAATGTCCTCGATGAAATGTTCATGAATTCGCAGCTAAACCATTTAGGTTACGCGAATTTGATACTCGTAAACCTAGTTTACGATAAATGATGAATTAGTGAAACTTCCAAAGTTTGTAAAAATGACCTGAAATTACGAGTTGTCACAGATGAACTTACGGAAATGGCTTCTGAGTATAACAGCTTAGAACCCGGTCACAACCGTTTAAACTTCCCCCAACCTCCATCATCAGCTGAACAAAGCCTCCATCTCACTCGTCAACAAATGGAAAGGTTATTTGTCTACTGCTCGATGTGATATTGATGAACGTGCTCCGGTGTATCCGTTGCTCATTGCTCAACCCGATACTACTCTTATACGATACACTGCTACAACAACTTCGTTGAAGAGGCACCACCATTGACTCCACCACAACGGTTGAACAAACCGCTTCCAACAATGATGAACCGGTGATGATATTCGAATGAAGTACCCCACCGCAGATTTTGATCCAAATCGTTCTTTAACCCGTTTGCTAATGAAATCGCTGCACCGGATGTCGCGGAATCATCAACAAACCATTTGAATCCTCGAATCGCACAATGTATACCAACATCAACCTCCACACATAGATGGACAAAAGACCATCCTCCGCAAATATTATTGGCAACCCGAATCAACCAATCGTTACGAGACAACGTCTTCACACAGATGGTGAACATTGCATTTATGCACTCACCGCCCGCTAACTGAGCCTAAAACATTAAAGACGCAATGACAAAAGATAACTCGATTGAATCCATGCAAGAAGAACTCAACCAATTCAAATGTCTTGAAGTATGGGAACGGTTGAAAGACTAACAGGGTATCGTCATTGGTCTCAAATGGATTTGGAAAAACAAATTGATGTCAAGGAAATGTAATCCAAACAAGTCACGCCTAGTTGCTAAGGGTTATCGCCGTGAAGAGGAATAGACTTTGAAGAATATTTTGCTCGTCGCCGTCTTGAGGTCGTTCGATATTTCTAGCATTCGCGGCTCATATGAATATGACGGTCTTCGGATGGATGTCAAACCGCGTTTCTCAACGGACAACCGAAGAAACGGTTTATGTCACCAACCGGAAGGATTCGTTGATCCCGAGTTCCCGAACCATGTCTACAAACCGAACAAAGCTCTTTATGGTCTCAAACAAGCCCCTCGGCATGGTACGATAAACTATCATCTTTCCTCATTGCTAATAATTTCACCAAAGGTTCGTTGACCCTACTCTTTTATACAATATCACGGGAACATATCTTAATTGTTCAAATTTACGTGGATGACATCATTTTGGGTCTACATAAAAGTTTTCAATCGCTTTTGCAAAACTAATGAAGCAAAATTTTGAAATGTCCATGATGGGTGAACTCACGCTCTTTCTAGGACCGGAAGTTCATCAATCACCCCGTGGTATTTTCTTGAGTCACCCAATATGCCCTTGAATTGTTAAACAAATTTGGAATGAAAACCTCAGTGACACTTATGCCACACCAATGACTCATACCAAGAAGCTAGATCTTTGATTTACATGGGAAATTAGTAGACCCTACCAAATACCAAGTATTATTGGGTCTCTCATGTATCTAACAGACTAGCAGACTGATATTGTATTTGCCGCTTATCTATGCTCCGTTATCGATCGCGACCAACCGAAACCCACCTCTACGAGGCTAAAGAATCCTCCGATACATCAAGGAACCATTAACTTGGGATCCGGTATCCGAGGGATTCGGTTTTGAACTAATCGCTTTTCGACGCCGACCACGCAGGATGCTTAGACTCAAGGAAAAGTACTTGTGAGCTCTACAATTTCTTGGTGATAAACCGGTGTCTTGGCAATCGAAGAAGCGGGATTGTACATCGCCATCAACCGGCGAGAATATGTAGCCATGTCCGCGTGTTGTGCTCAAGTCATCGGATGAGAACACAACTCAAAGACTATGGTTACGTGTTTGATGTAATCCCGATGTACTACGACAATCGGAGTGCCATTGCGATCTCGTGCAACCCGCCGAAGATTCAAATCAAAACACATCGATCTTCATTATCATTTCATCAAGGACCACGTGGAGCAGTGGTAGTTGAATTATACTTAGTGGTACAGAATACCAATTGGCGATCTTCTCACCAAAGCCTTGCCTCCCGCTAGGTTTAATGAGTTGGTCCACCGGATTGGTATGAGGTGTTTGACTCAAGAGGAATTGGATGACCTCCTAAACAGTCTTTAAAACCCACAAACACCAAAATCTCTTTTGTAAATAATTTTTCAAAACAAAATACAAAAATATAAAACCCGATAAAACAACAAAAATATTCTTCTAATCTAATTTTCTTTCAACATGGCAAGTACATTTTTCCATCAACACTTTAATCTTTCAAAATTTAGTATTTTTCCGATCAAGTGTTGAGGGGAGAAAATTATCACTTAACCATTTCAAAACATCGTGTACTTGCATGTTATAATATCCTGCTTGTTTCCTTTATCAATGGTGGTAAACTTTTTCGTTAAATGACACTCCTCGGACTAAAATTTATAACCTTTCATTATTTACCTAAGTCGGGGGAGTGTCGCCAAGTTTCTTTATTAACAATTTTGTTTAGTAACCAAAATGGAAGTTAAATGGCTTTGTATGAAAAAGGAAAAGGTGGAGGACCAAAATCACAAAATGTTAAAGTCATTTTAATAAAAACACTCTCCACCTAACATTTCACTTCACATTTATTATTCCTAACCAACTAATCCTACGATAGAATTCATTCAAGAACCGACGCTTTTGATCATAAATCAGTAAGTGTTTTTATGTTTGCAACACGTTTCTAAACATTGGTTTTGATTTTCAAACGAATCCAACGGTTAAAAATACGTGTATGGTTGATTTTGTGTTATGCAAGACACGCGTAGGACACATGATCATACTTATGTGTTTGAGGTTAAGATAAATGGGTCAAAACGGTTCTTTAACATCAAGGATACTATTGTTACCCACCGAATCCACCCGAAACACAAAATGATAGTTTTCAAAATTAGGGTTCTTGAGTCGAATTGGGCGTTTAAATGTGAAGGGTTTTGGTCAAAAGATTGTTGTGTGATGTTTATATTATGTTAAATTGATGATATCCGGCCCTATAACAACCCGTAAACACTAATTAAGTCGAATTAGAAATTAGGGTTTAATGTTCTTGAGTTTGGGTATTTTTGATTCATCGAGAATTGGGTGTTAAAACTTGGTTTATAGACTCTCACAACACCTAAGACCTACCGAAAAAGTTTGGTTCAAATTCCATGGTTAGAATTGTTATGTAATTTTGAACTATTAGGGTTTTTGACTTACGGCGTATGTGTTTCTACGTAAAACCGTGTAATATGTTTCATGCCATAACTGCTTTAACATGACTATACATGTTAAGATTGATGATATGATGATTTTATTTCGGGCTTGCTACTCGTAAAATTCGTAATCAAGGTCGATTGTTACTTCACGCATAAGGATCACCTTCGCGTGGCGCTTATCGTAAGAGAAATCCTACGCCGTAACTACTACGCATAAGGTTCTACAATGGGACCACGCATATCCCGTGAAGGATATGCGTAATGATGACCTCTACGCATAAGGTCTACTCTTTAGTAAGCCTTACGCTGTAAGGTCTTTATACGCCCACGCGTAAGCCCCACGCATAAGGTCCCCTTTCCCACGCGTAAAATTTCTTACGCGTAAGTTAGATCCCACGCATAAGCTTTCGCCTATGCATATATCACTGCTTACGCTGTAACTTTGCCTAATCTACGCCTAAGCCTTGATAGACCTTCATTATGAATTGTTACGTGTACAAACTTGTTAATAAACAAATCATATCGTCACGAAACCAATAATGTCACTAATAAACTTAATCGCTTAATATGTTGTGTTAAATAGGTGATAACATAAACTTTAAAACTTAAAGTTAACTAACTCATGAAACTTATCACGACGACATTGGACTATTGAACAAACAAGTGACTTTGGACTCAGAATAATCTTTAACACTCGTACATTCAATAATTAGACAATAAAACCTTCTATTGACTAACATTATGTCTTTCGATATGTTGGTTCTTTTGGCTAATGTTATTTCGTATCACGACATGGTCGATCAAATGAATGTGGATGCACCAAAAGTTCTCACAATTCTCGACATCTTCCCTAATGGCTATCCTAGAAAGATTGGAAAGAACAACCTTAGGGTTGACTTTGAAACCCTCACATGCTCGTAATCTTCTTGTCTCATTCTTTGTGGATATTCTAAAGAATCATCCCTACCGAACATGCTCTCACACTGCTAAGATCGAAATCTACATTCAAGAATTCGAATTCAATGCGAGGATCACAGTCAAAGTGCGGTGACGGTGACACTCAATCACAAACAAGTCACCATCACTCATGCGGACTTACGGGTCGTTCTTCTCATTCTCGAAATCGAGGCAACCGACTTTTTGCCACACCTCTTGAGGAGATAGTTCTTCAATTCGATTGATATTGGCTATGATGAAGCTTCGTGAACTATCTCTAAGCATTCTCATGTGGAGCTTAAGAACATTCCTCAACCGTGGAGAACCCTCTACATCATCATCACCAAATCGGTCTCTCGGTCGTGATAGTGGCTATGAGCATCCCAAGCTCATGGAACTACAAATTTTCTCGTCATTAATCAACAAAAGGACATCAAAATTGAAGCAATCAGTTATGGGAAGACATGATGTCATTTCACAAGAAGATCGGCTCAAAGATTCCTATGTCGATACACAAAATTGTTGATCCGGAGAGCACTTGGACTTAATCCCGATATTCCACAAAGGCTCAATGACCCGCATAATCATGATATGTTGACCGAGCCTACCCTATCGACCGAATCAAGGAATCGTCTACAAAGAAACAGTGTCAGACACCCGATCACCTTCTCGTCTAAAGAAATCAAAAGCTCGAGACATACAAAAGGTATCTAGTAGCAAGAATGAAGGCAAAGTTGGTCATCTCGATGACAAGTCTTCTGAACACCTATAAGGAGAACCGTAAGAGGCGGTCGCGAGAAGTGCTGCAAGCATCGAAAGTCATAGGAAGTTTCCCAAGAGGAATCCTCCTCGTAAAAGGACTGCTCCTTCTAAGGAAGCCGCTCCCATTCCCTTACCTAAACCCGAACCGCAGAGAAAGCTAATTGACGAGGACTCGTAAGGTACCGAATCGAGAAGAGATTACATACTCAAACTCTAAAGATGAAACCACAACGGTATCTAAACCTCCCAGGTCCTACAACTAACATAGGAAAAGGAAAGACTCTGACTTGTGCCATATGAAGAAAGCTCGAGAAAGTGATGAAGAGCAATGGATAAATCCTACAGAAGAAGTTTAAATTACTTAGACACCTTCAAAAGCTAAAGAATTTGAACAAGAACAAATGGGTGGCCCCGAGGGTCGAGTGGTGGTGTCCACTCTTCACTGTGTCCCGATGCGGTTAATCAACCCGATAAGGGAGCCGGTGCCACCACTCTTGTGCAACAACAAACGCTTTTGGAGGAGTCTACCGATTATAACATCGAGGAACCGTAAAAGGATAAGACCGAGAAAGAAAAACCGATGAAGAAGCTAAGGCTCGGGACGGAAGAAAAGGCTAAAACTGGACAAGATGATGAAGAGAATTATGATGATTATCTTCTCAACAATCCAACTCGCTCCAAGGAGGATACTTCACCTCCTAAGGACCCCGAGCCTCCTCATGTCTCCTCATCATCGATTCTTCATCTCATTCCTCACCACCACCATCTAAAAGATCTACCAAATCAACATCCAAATCGGTGAAGAAGCCAACTCGATCTTGGATATCTCATGCTCATAAAAGAATTGGGAATGTCATTAAACAAGTCGAAAGAAAGACATCCTCCACTGTGAAGATGAATTTCTATGTCGATCGACACTGATATATTCATGATGATCTCGACAAGATGCAAGATGAAAGGAGTATGTCCGAAGCTCATGAAAGATGATCTTCAAGGAAAATGGACGAAATGATCAAAGGATACACTCACCGCCTCCTTATGGAGGTCGCTCCGAACCGACAAAGGAGATGTATAATGACAACCCAGTATCCAAATCTATTGCATCTAGCCAAACAAGCCATGAAATCAACTCCAATGAATTTAAGCATCAATCCATTGAATCTACAATCTTCTCGGATGATGAATTGGTGAACAAGCTAGTAGCGAAATGTCGAATCGCTCGCAACGCTTGCCTCACACGGCTAAACTGCTTGAAGCTCTATTGGAATACCAACTCGTGTCCTCATTCCGAGAAGAAGTCGTTAGGCCCAAACGCTCGTGAGATGATAAAGACAACGATCGATAAGGATAAAGAGCCCAAACGCACAAAGAAGTCTCGATGAATGATCTTCATTCAAGATTCCATGCAACCTCCTCCCCAAAGGACTCGCCTTCTCAAAGAACTCCTCCTAGCTCTTCTACCGATAAACCTCAGATTCGAGTTACCGCCGAGACTCAAAAATCGGTGATCACTTTGAGTATACGGTGGTGACGATGAGGAAGTCTGTGAGCCCCTACAACAACCCACCTCTCCCAAACAAGTACAAACCGAGTCATCATCTCGGCCTTTGAAAAGAAGAAGAAGACGCCTCAGATCGACGTTGTATCATGGCTAGACGATGATAAAAGAGGAATTTGAATGGTTCTCTACACTTGTTAACTCAACTCCTACCTCAAGAAGGTCAAGATCCGTAGACGATAATACATTGGAGCATGCTAAGATTACGCAAGAAAAGTTCCATGAAGAAGATGACGAACCGAGTTGAGGCGAATCAAGAATGAAGCTTTTCAACTGTGGAAAGATAGCTCGAAAGTGCCATCGAGGTTTAATATCACCTTGAAAACATTGCTCGAGCTATGTCTAACAACATGGATTGGCTCAACCCGTAGCAAACATCAACTTCACCAAACGGATAACCCTCCATATTACACCGATCGGTCTAAACCTCTACCAACAATTGGCCAACCGGATGAACCTAGGATCCCATTCAGATATTTCTTCAACAAAGACTTGAATTTCTTCTACGGTGGCGATGGATCAAGGAAATACGCTACATCTTTGACACTTCCATTCCCAAAGAAGAATATACTCAAACCGCATAGCTATCGAGGAAAGAGCTAATCACTTGTTCTCCAACAAAGTGGAAGCATACGATCGAGATGCAATGTACGGATTCATCATTGGCCGTAACGTCAAGAATCTACTACGTGTCGCCAGTTCGTAAGTCTCAACATGCGGTGTTCAAGATTAAGGATATCGTTGCCATCAAACACGTTGATCTTTCACCAAATGGGACTACACTTTTCTCAAGAAGATTGTGGTCAAAAGGTGATGAACGGGATTATGCATTCTCTCAAGTCGACTTTGAGAATTTGTCTATCAACGACATTGAAGACATGTACCTTGCCAAAGCACGTGGTCGCATGAGGCAATTTTCAACTAAAGTACAACGTGAATTCATCAAGTCGCTTATATTCATCGGACGATAGTCATCAAAGAACGTAGAAGATCTCCAACAAGAATTGAATCATATCGCACCAGATCAACTTAACTCCACCTCGACTTGATCTTCCCGACATCAACCAGCTCATAATATACGCCATCAAGAAACCTTTCGGCGTGCCATCAAGTGAACTTCAACGAAATTGCTTAATGGCGTGTAGTGATCTTCACAAGTTTGGGGATCACACTTTGAAGATGGTTAGGGCCGGATTGGCTTATAGGTTGAAGGATATATGTCAAAAGATTGGGTCTCTAAGTGATGGAATTCTCGGGATCGAAGGATGTGAGGAGGATCATCAAGATGATTGATGAACGGTTGTATAGAAGGGATCGCCTGTAAGATTGAAAGCTATGTTGGTGGTCGACCCAGTGATTAACATCACCGCTTTCAACGCCCGATTCACACCCCGGCGACATCTCCGACTACCCGGTACCCTTAACCGCTTCTTTCATTATAAATTTGGATGTGTGATTATATATGTCTATGGCTTGTGCACACATTACAAGTTGTACAACCCGTAATTGTCAAGAAAGGACCCCGTGGTGCTTTGATGCCACAATCCTTATAAAAGGAGCGAAAGCTTCTTACTTTTGAGTAAAACCTATCAAACCTTTCATTTTTCAAGGTTTTGCTCAAAAGACAAGTACTTCCCGTATGATTTTCAAAACCTCAACCGCTTATATCACTTGTCGAGGGGAGTACTTATGTTAAAAACTTTGTTCACAAATTGTTCATAGTGGTCTTCTTCCCGCAACACTCGAAATGGTCATATTTATTCTCAACTTTTCAAAATAACATTTTATATGCCATTTTTGAGGGGAGAAAATTATCGATAAGAAATATGTTGTGTAAATGCAAATGAATCTTTGTGTAATAGACTTAACCAACGAATTGATGGTACTAAACTGTTAGTAACTCGAAAAGACTTGTCCGGACGGGTAATAATTTCAAGCTAGTTCTCTAGTAATGTAAACGTGTCTCGCAAAGGACTTATCCAAGTAGAAAGTACCATTCGAGAAACTCTTGGTAGACATGAACTCGACGGGTATGACAACCTTTCGAGGTTTGTCTACACCTTCAAGGTAGTTATTAGAGCTAGTTGTCACCTAAAAGTCGACAATGTAACTCTTTAACTATGCAACGAATCGTGTCTCGCGGGATTGTCTATCTTGAGTTGATCAATCAAAAGTGCGCGCTCTTCCCACATAGTGCGATTTCACAAAACTCTAAAGCACATGTGGAGGGGAGTATTTTTGCTAAAGATAAAACTCTCATGATGGTTCAAACATGTCTTTCATTTACAAACCCTTTGAGAGATTTTCTTGAAAATTGGTTTTATGGCAACATAGGTTAGTCATGGAGTGATAAGGTGACTAAGGTTAGAATAACTGTCCTATGATCCGCCAGAGTCGGGAGGATCTACCCAAGGACATCTCAAATAGTTAAGTACTTAGAAGTCCTTAGGTACGATTATAAAAAGGAGAAAATGAGAATCGGAGAAAGAAGGAGTTGAAGAATTAAAAGAAATGCAAAGAAAAGTGGTGAAAAGAAATAGCCTCCAAATTATACAACTTAGGGCGTATACGGGTTCAATTCATATGCTCTTGGTTGTCACTTAGTGACGCCGGTATTGAAGGTTAAAGTCGTCATGGACCCAAAGGACGCATGCACTAAACCTTCTTGGCCACTCAAGTTTCTCTCTACGTGCTTGTTTCATTCTCACAGGGAACCCTAAGTAAACTATTGGCTTTCTCTTAGAGATCACTGGTATTGAAGAAGGAGACCTCTCCCAGTCTCCACTCAGAAAACCAAAACGCACTATTGAGTCTAGAGCCACGAGATTCATCAAAAGATCTCTTAGGTACACTTGACATTTTATCACTTGACGCTCAACAATAAGAATTTTAGTGGTACATTATCGAGTCCTTCACGATCTTAGCAACTGTCGAGAACATTTATGAGAGGTTCACATCCGTGATCCTCGGTGATTGAATGGAAACTCCCGCTGTGGTCAACATCAAACAATGTCGACAGCAGTCACTGTAACTCCCCGGATTACGCTTAGTGTGTCTCAAACGGTCTACAACCGTGAGGTGATGCTTCGTGTACCTCAACGACTATCTGAATCAGATGTACTGCACATCGCATTATCTCACTTGTGGGACTCAGCTCAGAACGGCCTTTGTAAGAATTAGAGTTGTGCTTTCACACTATGTCGTTAACACTCTTGAAGTTCAAACATGTAAGTGCTTAATCCGCTTATTACTAACCGCTTGAAATGTTTTCCTCTTATGGAAGCTCCGGAGCGGGATGATCGTGCAGATTCTTCTCATGCTCACGCCAACATCATCACTAATGGAAGTTCTATCCAAAAGCAACACAATACCATAATGATTCTTCACAAATCAAAGAATCTACAAAGTTAAAGACTTAAAGAACTTCATCAAGACTGATTTCCAACGCCAAAGAGCATGTGAGCATGTTGAAGAATGACGGGAGACACCGTAGCGGCGAAGGCACTGAGGCGCACTTGATGCATACAACAACATACTATCACTTTCATCACAAAGAACAATGATCAAAGAACAAAGTTAAAGATGACGTCAAAGCATAATCGCTCAAAGAAAACTATCTCTACACTAGGAGATTGTTTGAATCAAGGCAATTCTTCTCACAAGAAAGAAGAATGTCAAGATCGCCAAAGATACTATTACATCAACGCCTTCACTGCTTTTTCATCACCAACACTTGAGGGAGATTGTTGGAATCACTCCTAAACCTTAATTCAAGTGTTAGTTTCTCATATGTAATAGGTAGCTTATTATGGCCTTTATGTTTGTTTAAGGGCAACTTATGTAGAAGGCCCATAAGCTTAGGCCCATGTCGAATAAGGAAAAGGGAAGGAGTGAGTGTTGCCCTAGCTCCTTGCCTATAAATACTCTTGTAAACCTTCATTTAAAGGTTGGTTGTTCAAGTTTTCTTTCACTTCATACTCTATGCATAACCTGTTTTAGTATAACGTGTGTGTGTGTTTGGTTTACTTGTTCAATCGCCTTTATCTCCTTCTAGTAAGCTTGTGTGGTAAATCTAGTGACCTAACATCTAAGTGTGACAAGATTGAGGGAACGAGAGAGAACCCCGTCATCCAACTCCTTCGTGAAAAGGTAGCCCGCTTAACCGCTGAACTTGGCAATATTGTTGAAGAAGCTAAGGTCATCACTCTCACAGTCGTAATGTCGCTCTTGAGGCGAAATGTATTGGGTTAGAAGGTGAGAAGGCTAGGCTCGGAGAGGTAGAAGTGAAGTTGAGAGAGGAAATCGATGGCTTGCGATGAGGTATAAGATGCTTGCAAAAGGATCGGGCGGAGGTTGTTTCAAGGTGGTGCCTTATATAGCCATGGAGCTCTATCACGTTGATGAATCGGGAGCTCGATGTGAAAGGTCATCAAATCGACCATATTTCATGGACGGTGCTTGGCTACCGAGGAGGTCGCCAAAACAGTAAGCCCGTGGACCTCTCCAAGATTGAATGCTACCGTCCCACTTCAAGGTCGAGTATGATGAGGCAGAAATGCATTCGCAACCGCAGAGTACTCATTCCTTGCCGAGGCTACCAAAGATCCTATGGCACCCTCAAGACCTCCTTTCCAAGAAACCTCGAAAGTCAAGCCTACCACTCCAACCAAGAAGACCATGTCTACTAAGCTCAGATTGCCACCATCCCCACTCCATCTCCAAAGAAGCAGAATGAAGGCCGCCATGTCGGCAGTAATTTGGTTTCAAAGGGTGGCATGTACCCTTAAAACAATTTATCTTATTTGACAATGTTTGTCCGATGTTCCAAACAATTTAGATGTTTTGATGTATGGCCATGGGCCAAGAATAATTTAACCGGAGCCTATGCTCGTGGTGTATAAGGGCATTAGCCCTTATTTTGAATGTGATGGTGTAGGGAGATACCTCTACACACTTAGTTTATATTCGCTTGGTTAACTTCTCGACGTCATTTTTTCGACGCTAAATTTTACAACCTAAGGTTAAACAACCTCATTGTGTGTAAATTGCAACACCAAGAATATAATGACCAACTTGATCATTGACTGAGGGTCGCGACCCACTCTATCTCAAATCCTTTACATAGTATGACTTTGTAAAAAAGTTTTTTACAAGCGCCAAAACTACTAGAGAGTTAATGTGAATGTCTAAGTTGGCTTAAATGATAAGGCATGTATTACACCTCAAGCCATTCGACATTGAAACTCATTAACGACTTGGTCGAACAAATCTTTGTGTTTAAGAAACGGCAAGAGATTTGTGGAAATGACTTATTTATCATTGAATTGGTAGGGAGGATTACATCATTCTTGAAATGAACACTAAGACAACTACCAATAATGTTTGCTTTCCTCGAGAAGCTTCTAATTACAAGAAAAAGTAAAAATACTTCTTAAACATAGAACTTTCGGTCTGCATACCATTCCATGTCCTTCGATGGGTTCTCCGAGAAGAGTGGCGCTTGTAGGTCTGCTGTCAGCCGGCCTCGCCTACCATGTAGGTCCTTCCCTAGTTGGTCCCAGCCCCCGACACTCGCTTTGCTTGCACTATTGAGGCGTAGCACATATTCTCCAGATTTGAAAGTGGAAGGTCCGACCCTTTGTTATAGTAGCCTTCGATCTTATGTTTGTGCATTGCTTCTGATGGAGGCTATTTCGCCTTTCTTCTAGTAGATCAAGGTTTTCCCGATTCTTTCGTCATTTTGGGAGGCATCATACGCTGCCACACGCCTCCGTGTATAATTAGTTCAAGGGATGACCGCCTGTTCGTATGTTAGTCAAGGGAGTTTCACCATTGCTTGACTTAGGATGCGCCCTGTGAGCCCATAAGACTTGAGGGAGTTCGCCCACCCATCCATGATGAGTTCGCCCACCTTTTCGATCCCTTGACGATGTCTCTGCTTGTAACCTCCATTTGTACATTACCTTATGGATGGTAGACGGATGTCCAGATTGCTTTATGTTGAGCCATTGATGTAAGTCGAGAAGACTCCTTCTTCGCAAATGCCTTCCCGCTGTCGATATGATTATGCTGGGCACTCCGAATCGCACACAATGTGCTCCTATACAAACTTCTCGATCTGTCTCCCTGTGACGGAGGCTAGGGGTTTAGCTTCCACCAACTTAGTGAAGTAATCGATTGCTACCAGCAAGAATTTGACTCCTCCGGGCGCTACAGGCATAGGCCCCACGATATCGATGCCCCACTGGGAGAAGGGCCATGCGGATGTCACACTTGTCATGTCTTGCTTCGGAATTTTTGAAAGTTCGAGTGTATCCGACAAGCTTCACATTTGAGAATGATTTCGCCGCGGCCCTCGCGGCATCAAGGCCAATAATAGCCCAACTTCATTATCTTCGAGACAATCGAAAGCGGGTCCCGCATAAAGACCGCAGGATCGCTCGTGACTTCGTAGATGATGCTCAAGCTTGCTTGGGGCCTACACATCGTAACTGTGGTGACAAAATGACCTCTTATATAGGGTTTCCTATTAGCCGGTATTGCGGGGACTTAACCCGAACCTTCCTTGCTAGCTTGGGATCTGCAGGGAGAAGACCACTTATCAAATATTCTCTTATGGGAGTCATCCATGTCTCTCCTTCTTCGTGAATCACATCAGTAACTTTTTTGCGAACGATGGATCTTTCAGGAAGGACTTCCACGAGTACTTCTTTGGTGAGATGAGTGAAGGCCATTGAAGCTAGCTTGCTTAGTGCGTCTGCCTTCTTATTCTAATTCCTACAAACATGCTGAATGGTGTAGGAGTTCAAGTTTTCCAGCATCTCATTCGTTTTTTCCAAGCATCGCTTGATGACGGTCGCCTTGCTTCATAGGAGCTCATTACTTGGTTTGCAACCAACCGGGAGTCTACGAAAAATGAGAGCTTTGACCACCATATCTTTAGCCAATCGGAGTCCTGCTAGCAATGCTCAGATTCCGCTTCGTTGTTTGTGGCTTCGAACTCGAATCAAGAGCATATGTATGCTCTTTCCTTCGTGGATCGACCAACATTAGACTCGCTCCAGAGCCGCTTGAGTCGGATGCTCCATCCAGTATAAAGCTTCCATTCACCGCAATTGAGTGAGATTGGTTTTTGGCTCTTCCTTTCTGCGCCAGTTCGGAAGGTGTTTCCGCCAGAAGTCTCATGAATTTGCCCTTTAATAGTAGTTTCATCCTTTGAACTCTATTTCGTGTTCTCAAGCTCAATAGCCCATTTAGCCATCCTCCCGCACTTTTCGTGCTCGACAAGATCCGCTTTAGTGGCTTATCTATTAAGACCGTGACAGATGGGCTCGGAAATAGCGCCGAGCCTCCTTGCCGACAGATTAAGGCGAGTATTAACTCTCCAATGTTGGATAGTTGATCTCCGCCTCAGAGGACCTCGCTAACAAAGTAAATGGGATCCGAGCTTGTCTCGCTCGCCATGAGGATCGCGCTAATACTCTCCGCTGAGGATGCCGAATACATGAATAACACTTCGCCTTTGATTGGGGTCAAGTGTTGGAAGGATTTCAATGAACTCCTTCATCTTCTCGAAGGCGCCTTGAGATCCGGCTCCATTGGAAAGTTTTCTTGTCCACGATCCCTTAAGTGTTTTGAAGAATGGTAGGACCTCGTCACCCCTTCGACAAAAACCGCTTAAGGTCGCTTGCTTCCCATTTAGGCTCGCACATCTTTTAGACACTTAGGGGCTTGGGGATCGGAAATGGCCTTGACCTTGGAAGGATTAGCTTTTATTCCTCGCTTAGTGATCAAATGTCCTAGGAATTGTTCCTCTTCGACAATCAAGGAGCATTTCTTAGGTTCACCATGTTAATCGCCTGTCGGGTCAAATGTTTCATGTACATCGAGGAGTAGGTCCTCCTCCGCCTTGCTCTTGATAACCATGTCATCAACGAGGCTTCGAGATTTCGCCATCTGCTTTTGAAGGTTTTATCTACGAGATGTTGATAAGTCGCCTCGCATTCTTTAAACCGGCGGCATCTTTCAGAATAAGAGACGCCTTTGCTTGTGTAGAAGGTCATTTTTCCTCGCCCTCCTTGCCATCTCGGATCCGATGATACCCTTTATAGGCATCTAAGAAGCATTTAACCGAAAACTCGCCAAGGACTCTACCTTCCAACAATTTCGGTAGGGGTAGCAATCCTTCGCATGCTTTGTTGATGTCGCTGAAGTCAACACAAGTTTTAACCGCGCTTTTTTGACCAAAGACCGGATTGGCCATCCTTCGGGCATTTTAACCGCCGCTTTTTGACCAAAGACCGGATTGGCCACCCAAGTTTGGTACTTGACCTCCTCGTGATGCCCGCCAGTGAGTTCGTCAACTTCTTTTGCAGCCGCAGGCTTGCTCGGGGCTAGGCTTCTCCTTTTCTCGCTTTATTGGCTCAATGTGTTTGTATTCATTGAGTTTATGCTCCGCTCAAGGACCGTCTGCCTATCAACAATGTTCTTGGTACACCCGTCATGTCGAATATTTCAAGCAAAACATCAAGGTTAATCCGCAATAGCCCGTGAGCTTCGCTTTTGAAATTTTTCGAGTTGCTTTCCTACTACCACCGCTTGTTCGTGGTAGCTAGGGTTAACTACAACTCGCTCTTCCGTGATTCAGACAATTTTAGAATTGCCATCAAGACTCCTCCGATTCTTCTTTGATCTTTTGACACCATATACACCCTTATCCGCTCCATAACTAGAATGAATAGCCCTACTCCAAGGGGTTTGGAACTTAATAGCAAGATGTATGGTGGAAACAACAATTCCTATTTTTGCATGGTCGCCCTCCCTATTAACAAATTATAAGGAGAATCACCTTACTATGACGAAGATGAGTGTTTTCGCAAGGGATAAGTGGGTCTTCGCCTATGGTGATTTCCAACCAGTATTTCTCCCGTGAGGCCACGAGTGTTCACGGAAAACCCTACCGTGGGTGCTTTAGTCTACCCTTCGTGGCGTGATGGATGACTCGAGCATTAGGAAACAATGCTCATAGATGATCTCGCAGAGCTTCCACAATCCATATATGCTCGGTTTACCTCCCTGCTTGAGATTCGTGACTTGATGATCACGGATCACCAAGGTGTCTCCCTAATATGTAAGGGAAGGTTATTTCCCCACACTTCCCAGCCTCCCCATCCGCTTCCTTTCTTTTCAAGGTTGCATCGTGCATGTACCATTAGTATAGGAGCTCACGGGCGTAGTTGCTCTTGTTCCCTTCCATTCACCCGCTTGAGTGTCGGAGAACTTATCTTTCCTTTCTTGATGCCTTTGACCAGATGTGCTAACCGCCGCACTGCACGCCTCCTCGACCGCTTTTTAGTTCCCTGCAGCTTGTTCGTGTCGCGACCACGATCTTCATGGAAATGGCAATACTTGGACATGTCTCGGCTTTGCTTCGTGCTATCATCCGAGGTGGTGGATCGAAGGACTTTATGGCTTTCTCGGTGGCTAGGATCTCTCGGGAGATTTGACCAAGTTCGCCAAGAGTCCATGGTTCGAACCTTTGTTGTAGGGGTGAAGCGGTCTGCTCTTCTTCTTGTTTTTGGATCCTTCCTGTGAGGACCCTCTAGAGAATTTGTCGACGCTTCTTTTGCTCTATCGAGCCCCGCTTGTCGCTATCTCCTTGGACTCAATCCGGTGTGCCTTCTCGATCAAGGCCTTGTAGGTGTTGGGAAGGTCGGTGGACGTGAATTCCACCAAGCTCGAGTTCAAGGCCATGTACAAAACCGAGATCCTCTCGATCTTCGTGCAACCCTAGAATTTGCAAGGTTTCATCAAGATACCGGTAACGAAGGCCCTTGTGCTTTCGCTGTCCATCTTCTTGATGGTGTGCATGGTTAGGTGAGTTTTGTGTACTTCTTCCTGCCGGCTAAAGTGTAACCTAACTTAGCCTTAAGATCGCCTAGACTCATAATGCTCCCCAACTTCTTCCTGCTCCACCATATTCTTGCGGAGTCTCCGAGCAGTGAACATGTGGCATGCTACGTGCATGACCACTTTTGCATCTTGATAGCGCCTTCGAATAAGTGGAGGAAGTTATCGTGATCGCCTTTCCCATCGTGGGTGCCTATATGAGTAGGCATCTTTACACCGCTGTGTGGGTAGTCTTCGATCCACTTTATTTAATGGTGTGCAAGCTCCGAGGCTTTGGCACGAGCAAGGGTTGTATGGAGGTGGATAAACAGTGTAGGGTTATACAGTGTTAGGAAATGGCCGTGAAAGAGGCGGTGGTAAACAAGTGAGGGTTGGTACGGAGGGTATACACCCATCTATTGCGTAGAACCCGCCCATAGGGCATTTGGCCGGTAATTCTCGTTGGGAGTGAACCATTCGAGGGTAAGTGTTGTAGGTTTGAGCAGGTAGGTAGGGGTTCATTCCCGAGGGGTAATCGATTCATGCCGATGATAAGGTTTTAAAAGGTACCTTTTCGTGGGTCGCTAAGCCCTTATTTGATCACTTTGTATCCGTTATTACTTAATATCGCCTTTTCACTTTTAGGTATCTTGAAGGCAAAATGCTGGAATGACACTTATTCGGATGAAAAGGCGCGAATATACGAAGAAAATGGCCAAAGTCAAGAATCGAGCCACCTGATCATTGGAACCGGGGGACGGCGTCAGTGTTAATCACGCCGCCGTCGCATCACTTTTGATGACCAAGAGCTAAATTGCTCATTTACAAGTGACGCGCCAGTTTTAAAGAGTAGGGCATCACAACTCGTACGCCCTAGATTCGCATCCCACGACGCCGAAGATGAAGCCGACGGCGCCACAACCACAAGGTGACGCCACAAGTCGATTAAGACTATCACAAGACGCGCCAAGTAGTTGATATTGTTTTGGCCATAACTTTTGCATACGAACTCGTATTTAGGTGGTTCAAAAGCCCACGCGATCGAACGAGAAAATCTACAATTTGGTGAAAAATGGTCATGACACCATCACTTATAAGTGTGACGCCGTCACCCTTTGCCGACGTAAAATCGCCTATAAATAGAACATTATAACTTCACTTTTGTAGGCTCTAAACCCTAACTCCGATTCCGTGGCTTAGATAGGTGTTTTTCCAAAGAACTTTGAAGGTTTCAAACACTCCAAAAACATCTTGTAATGGTTTGTTGATTATATCTTAATCCATATATTCGATTTATCATTATGTCTATCCTATGTTTGATTATTTGTGTGTATGCTTGCATATTTTCCATGTCCGGCTAATTTACTTGTGTGTTTGCTTAGGGAATATGAAACTTAATTATTGAATATTGATTGGTTGTCTCTTATCTTAGTTGATTAATGATCTAGTAATGCGATAGGTCATTCATTGTGTACTTAATGCTTGATTAAATCTTTGTGAACCTTAGAATATGACTCCTTGAGTAGTTGTAAGCTAAACCATCCAAAGAGTGCCTTAGAGTAAGAGTTTATTATCCCTAGTGGGTTTTGTAGATGAGACCCTTTGGTAAGTTCAAAGAGTTAGAGAGAAACGCATACCCTACAACCTTAGACACACAACGCAACTAGGAATAAGGACGTGACAATTCAACCACCAATAGGAGATAATTAAGGAGTAGTAAAACCTAAGTAAACACATCTTTAAACTATCATACGAGCACACATTAATTAGACATAGACTACATACACCTTAGATTAGATAATTAGATAAGTAGAGTAATCGGTAGCAATACCAACCCCCCAAATTCAAACCCCGAGATTCTTATCTTTCCATTTCAAAAAAATATAAAAATACAAAAATAATCTTCCTCAACCCCAACCTTAGCGTAATAACTTCTCACTAGCATTCCTATTCCCTAGAGAACGATATCAATACCCGTGGCTTACCCTAATACTACACTACAATGATTAGGTTCAACGCTTAGGTGTTGAAAAACTTGCTCGATTTAAAAGGAAGTTCCTTTGACCCCGAACGACGCGTGTGGCGTTATCAAGTTTTTTACGCCACGCGGGAATAGAATAGCTAGTTAGTAGTCCACCTTGTTTAAGTTTCTTTACTTGATTCCTATCAAGTAAACTTTTTAGTCATTCTTAGCTTTCTTAGTCTATCCCCTCTTCGTGACCTTTGTTCGTAATCCCATCACTTTTCATCATGGAAGGTGATAACCACCCACCATTCATCAACCCACCACCATTGACCCGCCAAGAGCCCGCACTTTGGTGAATACTCGAGACCAAGCCACTTTGGCTATAGGAACACCATTGAGCTTCCCGACCAAGCCCAAACTACGGCCCTGCGATCCGACACCATCCGGTTGGTGCAAACGGATGTGATTCCACGGACTTCGTTCAAGATCCAAATAAGCTCGAGGATTTCTCAAAATTGTCGATTCCATCGACCTTGATGCTACTACTGGAGACCACGCTACCTGCGCTCTTCCAATTCTCTCACGGGACCAAGCTAGTAATTGGCTTGAGCGACTTCCACCGACTCCATCTCAAGTCGATGATCTTACCTCTCGCTTCCTTGCTTAATTTTTCCCACCGGGAGAACCACTAAACTTAGGAATGACATCTTGATGTTCCAACAACGTCAAGGTGAATCTCTATATGAAGCATGGACTCGATTCAAGGACTTACTTCATAAAGTCCTCATCACGGCATTGATCTTTGGCTCCAAGTCCAAATCTTTTATGATCATGTCAACTTCCCCACCAAGCGATCCATTGACCAAGCGGCCGGTGGAAAACTTAGTGATCTCACCGCGGAAGAATCATGGGGTATAATAGAGACCTCGCCTCTATGACAACGAAGTTGGGATGACCCCGTGAGCCGCCTAAAACCGTTAAGGCAATCTCCTTGCCTCCCATTACCTCACCATCTTCCGATCAGGATGACCGAACTGAAGATCAAGTAAAATTCCTAAGGAGTTCCTACGAAAATCCTAAGTCCTCCCGTCAAGTGAATAAAATCACTCTACCTTGTGAGTTATGTAGTGGTCCCCATGACACTCGTGATTGCACAAGACTCCCGAACAAGCTTTTGACTACGCCCATACGCACTGACGGAGCGGGAGAGAAGTGGTACACTTTAAGCCCGAACAAAACAACTTAGGAAACTCTTAAAACCCCTCGTGGAGAAATCACCCTAACCTTAAGTGGAACCAAAACTCAAGCACACCCAAAGCTCATCTAGTCCACCGTTCAACTCTCTAAACACCGTGAACCCCACTAATCTTGAGGCAATCAGATCTAGATTCCTGTCATCTCAAGAGACTCGATTGACTAAGCTTGAAGCCGATTTTAAGCAAAGACAAAGCGAGATGACAAACAAGCTTGATGCCCTCTTAAAAGCCTTCAATGAGCGGGAAGTTGGAGCACTCCCAAGTGATACTATAAAGAACCCAAAAGTGAATTCGATTTCGTCGACTTCATATTCTTGTTCACCATGGGAGAATGCACATCCATGCCCCTCACACCCAACGGTTCACTCGGTAAATGCTATCAAAAAGGGTTCCAAGCCATCCAAAATGAGGTACCAAGGCCCTGCACCATTGGTAAAACCTACTCTTGAGAAACCCATCAACCAAGAATCCAAACCTAGTTTAGAGGAGGAGTACAAGGAACTCCATCAAGAAAAACCGATTCTTGAGGTCTTAGCTCATGCACCTTATTATAATGCTTTAAAAGAAAAATATGAGTTAGAACTTAAGCTTGGAAAACATGGGTCCGCTTTTGTGCGAAATAATTTACCTAAGAAGTTAGATCCCGGGCTATTCACTCTTTCGTAGGCTTGGAACTTCCAAACCTCTCGACGCCTAGCCGACTTAGGGTCATGCATCAATCTTGTTTCGTTGTCCCTCCATAGAAGCCTTAACTTAGGTAAAATAGAATCAACGGAAACCATCTTAGGTCTAGCGGACGGTAGTGTTGCACGTCCGGTAGGAATAATAAAAGACATGGTAGTACACGTGGGAGAGTTGACTCTTTTGGCCGACTTTCATGTGCTAGACATGAATAAGGACCCGACATGCCCATTACTAGTAGGAAGAGGATTCTTAGCTACCGCTAGTGCCATCATCGATTGTAAGATGTCCAAGATAGTGGTAGGAGAGGGAGTGTTAGGTCAATTTACGATGTCAAAAGCATACGCATTACAAAGAAGAGAAAATCCCACATGAGATTAGGTTGGATAGAGAGCCTTCTAGATATGGACCTTGGATAGATAAGAACCTCATAGGCCCCAAAGACCTTTTTACCTAGATGAAGCCTTCACTAGTAAAGCAACTTTCCAAGAAAGAGAAATGGCTAGGACATGGAAGTGAACCCGCTCGAGGACGCTTTAGTATTTAGGAAGATGACCGAGTTCTTAGGAAGCTTGCCCACAACCTTGTCATGAATAAGTTGAAAGTTGAGAAATCTAAACACAAATGGATTGGGATAGACCGCTAGTGACGGTAATGGAGAGGGCACATTAGGATAACAATCTATGATCCCGATGGAGAGAAGTTTGAAAAGGCATATCTAACCGAACGTACTACTAGCAACTTAAATGATAAGTTTGATCCTTATGACATTGTTGAGGATAGGCTTACTTATATCGGTACGTAGGAGTTACCCACTACGAGTCTAGCTACAAGACTCTTAAATAAAGAAAAGCGCTTCGGGAGGCAACCCATGCTTAATTGTTTGCTTGTTAGTGTCATATATCTTTTATTGATTGTTTATTCTCATGTTTAATTTTGTAAAATGCTTTATTTTGTTTTTAACCTCGCCTTAATTGCATATAAAGGTATTTTACATAAGGGATAAGTGTAGGAGGATTACACACGCTTTCAAGGAAACGTAATGTAGGATATTAGTTTTCACTTACACATCAAACTAAAACACCAAGTTGGCGATAAATGGAATTCTAGAGAGAAAGTTAGAGGTTTAGGGAACTTAGTGAGAGAAAGTGAAAGATATTATTATGAGCTCCAACTCTCTACCTTGGGAGGTAGAGTATTTATAGTCTTACATAAAACGCCACACAACGGGTCGTGGATCGTGCATACAAAGGGTAAAGACCGTCTGTCCTCCACGGTGTTACTTAACTATATACTATTTAACTTAAAATAACTACGACTACGAGCTTAACGATTACATATACTTGAGGTGACCGACTCTTCAATACTTGGAATTTCTAATTCCTAACAATCTCCCTGTGGAGGTCACCTCAATCATGTACTAAAATTACATAGAATACAAACAGATATTACAAAAATTGTTCTTGCATTCTTGATGTAGTACTTTGTCCAAGCTCGTAGTCATTGATTCTTCTCATTGCATGTTTGGTTAATCCAAGTGGAGGTCTTTACCGATCCACGGATAATAATTTTGAGCCGCCTGAGACCATCGATAACAAAAATCTCGAGACATCCATTGTGGTGTTGGTATTATGTGATGTTGTGAGTTTCGGACCGACATGCTCACATTCGGATCATGATATCTTCTCATCGAGTAGCGGAAGCTTTAGTTGATTCATGATATTGGCAGCAGCAGAAAGGTAAGCATGGAGTGAAAATATCGTAGTCATTGATGCACTAATCATGATTTCTTTTGAGATGAATGTGTAGAGTGAGCATGCGGCTATGGATTGACCGCTTCATTCGAACAACCGCAAACGCCGCAAGCGCATCGCATACAACAGCTTAGCAATAAAGCGCATAAAAGTGTATTTGACCACTTTAGTTGAATTGAGGTACACGCCCACGGTTCCCTCGCTGATCAAGACATGTACCGCCTGTGATCGTATAATTCAAGAATTTCCTTGACAGGTTTCGCAATGCCTAGCTGTTCTCAAACCGAACGCCTCAAAGAAGACAACACAGAGTGAGTGAACCAATAATTTAAGTCCACCGATTGATGAAAAGAGATTTGAAAACAATCGTGTATTGCTCAATAGAAATTGTTTTGCAATACAACGAAGGTTTTAATGAACATCAATTATCAATCATAAAACACCTTTTGATTTGAAATATCCGCACACGGTCGATTTGCTAAAGAGAAGAGTTTTCAAGCACAAAGACCGGTTTTTCAAAGGTATCCGTCAATCCATAACCCGAACCGTGATTGATTCAAAAGATTGAATTGCCCCATTGTTTCGCTCATTGTCACATGGTTGATCTATATAATAGATCTCACATGCCACCTACCAGAGCTTGTTTGATGTTGGCTCTAGAAGGCTTTCCATCTTCATTGTGAATATGTAAACACATCACTCGGATGTTCCGCAATACTACAAGGATAATGCGAGGACTCAAGATATAATCTCTCTTCCACATTGTGTGAAACAGAGAGTCTTCATTGAAAGTGTCCTAATGAGATTTATTGATGATCTCATGGCTCTAGACTCAATTTTGTGCATATTTGGATCCTGTGATCGGAGACTAGGAGAGGGTCTCCTTTTCAACATCAACGATCTCTAAGAGAAAGTCGATAGATAATGTTGGTTCCCGTGAGAATGAAACAAGTCCTTTTAAGAGGAACTTGAGTGGTTTGGAAAGTTGAAGTGCAAGCGCCATCGGGTCCATGACGCCTTGTCTTCAATACCAATGTTACCATCAAGAGTATATGAATTGAACCCGGTTTCGCCTCTAAGGTTGAATATATGGAGGCTATTTGTTTTCACCCTTTCTCATTCAATTCTTTTAATTCTTCAACCCTTCAAGCTTACCGAGACTTCATAGCTAGAACCTTGTTGGGTTTATTTCAAGATTAGCTCGGCCTCAATCCGCACTCTTCCCATATCTCATTTTTCTCCTTTTATCATCATACCTAAGAACTCTACACTAACTAGTGGATAGTCCCTGGGTAGATCCCTCCGGTTTTGGCGGATCATGGGAACACATACCTAACCTTATCATCCTTATATCACCGTACATAAAGTAAAGTTGGTCGGTCTATTTGGTATTGTTCATCTGCCATTGGAACCAATTGAAAATCATTTGAAAGTCAATCCAGATACTTGTGATATATTATCAAGACATTTTGTACCTGAATTGTTTTTGATATTTTTAGAACAAGTGCCCCCCCTCAACATGTGCATTAAATGTTTGAAATCGTTTTGCACATGGAGGCAAGAGGAAGAATTAACTTTTTGAATACCATTTTCTAAAGATATCAACATCACTTCCCAAATCGAATCAAGTAGATAAAGCATTTTGGGAAGGATGAGATTTTCATGATTTTGCCCCCTCAATATGTGCTTCTAAGTTTGAAAAGTGTTTGCACATACTAGAGGAACCCGCACATTGAGATAAGTGATCACGCTTCAAATCATAGGTTTAAGATAGATGCTCCCTCAACATGTGCATGGAAAATTTGAAATCGCTTTGTCACATGTGAGAAGGATAGCATGTACATCCTTATAAAACCATTTACCAATTATCGCTTAAACCAATTTAAATCACACATTCTCCCGATCACAATTATCAAATCATTTGAGATTTGTGATCTCTTATTGATTTAAATTGATTTTGAAAGCTTTTAAGGGAATTGTGACTTGATTATGAAAGCGCTTTAATCGATAAGGGTCGGATTTTAAGACTTTGAACTCCATTGATAAAACATGCATGTACATCTTTTGAAAACAATTTAATGCCAAATAACTTTTTAATTTAATTGAAATCATTCTCCTCCTCAATCAATGACATAGGTTGTTGATCGAGAGATAGAGATTTTGACAAATAAGTCTTGATGATTATCAAAATAGAGACCGAGTTATTTTTCAAAGCAAATAGTTTTCAAAGCAGATAAATGTTTATAGAATCGAGCATGGAATTTGAAAACATGGTAAAGCATGGATCTGTTTTTTCTTTGAAAAGCGGTTATCGCTCAAATGACAATAAACCATTGTTTCTCTTTCTCCCAAAAATAATTTTTGATTTTTGATTTTTTTTAATTTTTAAACATTCGAACAACATCTAAAGTCCCGTGTCATTCTTTGAATGACGTCTCAAAGACCGTAGATATTATCGAATCGAGGAAAACATGACAAAAGGACAATATTTTTTGGAATTTTTCAAGATTTTTCAAATTTTTTATGGATTTTGAAGGTTTTATATTTTTCTATTTGATTTTTTAGAATAGATATATACAAGAGATAGATGAAGATAGACCTTTACTCCTCGCCTTCCTCCCAAGACGCTTGAGTGTTTCGTTGAAGGCTTTTCAAGCCAAGACGTGGAAGAATAAACTCAAAACGTTCTCTTGGAAGAGCTTTGTTGAAGATGTCTCGCTAACCGATATTCGCACCTCACAAAATAGAGTTCCACCACACCTTTTTCCACTTGTTCCCCGATGAAATGATGTCGAATGTCGATATGCTTTGCTCTTGAGTGTTGAACGTTGTTGCATGAGAGCAATAGCACTTTTATTATCACAAGATAAAGGAATTTTGTTGAATTCAAAGCCATAGTCGATAATCGAGATCTCATCCATAAGATTTGAGCACAACAGATGACATGGCTATGTATTCACCTCCGTAGAGGAAATAGAAGTACTCATTTGCTTCTTTGAAGACCACTCACAAGCTTATCACCCAAAAACTAAGCACCTCCAGATGTACTTGACGAGTATCTTGACACCTCGCATGATCAAGATTCGTGATAGGTCGTTAGTGACATGCCGGTGTCCTTCGGTACCAAAGACCCATATTGATGGTTCCTTGAGATACCGAAGACCCGCTTAATCGCTTCAAGGTGCTTTTTAGTAGGCTTAGCCGGTATCTAGCACACATGCAAACAAATAACAATATGTCCGGTCTACTAGTCGTGAGGTACATCGTGGATCCAATCATACTACGATATTTTGTTTGGTCAATCATGATCCCCGAGTGGTCCTCATCTAGTTTGGTTCGATCAATCATGGAGTGTCAACAGTGTCACTTGAATCAAATCCAAATTTCTTTAAGATCTCAGGTTGCATATTTAGATTGATTTATGAAAATGCCTCCGGACTTTTGAAATTTGTAATCCCAAGAAAATGACATTTGTCCCATCATTGACATTTGAAATTTTGAACTCACAAGTTTTCTCACACAAGCTAGCCACTTGTGAATGGCTAACCGTAAGAAACTTAAAACAATCTAACCGAAACAAATGCAATGAAGATCGAGAGTATAGTGTTTCCCAGTCGTTATGTCCCAACGAGCTATGCGATGAATCACCAAACGAATAGTGATCGAGAGAATTTGAACGAAAAGAGTTTGATTGATTATAACTAAAGAAAAGTATATAAATTACAGGGCTTAAATGCAAATTAAAGAAAATTAAAAGATAAAATATATTAAATAAACGCTATCACTATTTGCAAAATGATGTTTTTGATTTTTCTTTATAAAACTTAAATTAAAACTACGCGACGCATAAAAGAAAATGTGAAACTAAAACAATATTAATCCTAAAAATATGAAATGACATTTTACAAACCTAATGATAAGAGAAAATTTTAGAAAAAGAAAATTATTTTAAAACTATTTATCTAATTATTATTAATTAAAACTATTTTTACTATTTAATAATAACCTAAAATACAAGAAAATATGAAATAAAGCTAGAAAATGAAATTATGACTTAGAAAATCTAAAATAACTAAAGAGAATTTTCAAAACTAATTTTATATTTTTCTCGATTATTTTTCTATTTTCTATGAATTAAAAACTATTTAAAACTACTTAAATTGCTAAAATTACAAATTTAACTAAGAAAAATCTGAAAATATTTTTTGACTTTTATATTTATCTTAACCTAGGAAAATGAAAACTTATTTTTTGAAACTTTTCCGATTTAATTGTATTAAAAGCTAATTAAAATGGCTTAAAACCGATTTTAAATGAAGAAAATAGCAAACCGACCTAGAAAAATGAAAAATTCAAGAAAAGTCTAAAATAATATTATGAATCTAAGAAAATATAAAACAGGGCTTGTGTGAAAGAAAATGAGGTCAGAATGCAAAGTGCTTATAAATAAGCACTTAGAATAAGCCAAAAGAACACAATAAGCTACCAAACCGAAACGTAAGCTATAATATGCTAAAAGTACTCAAATGCAACAAGTATCAACTAGCTTTAACCTCTAAATACTCAAACGCCATGATTTGATGATTTGAGCTCAAGTGCTAAAAAGTGTTTTGACCCTACTACTTTAGAGCTTAAGCATAAGCTACCCAATAAGTCGAAACTCAAAAATGTGTTTGGAACTTAAAGAAGACCCGCTAGCTACTTATAAACCAAAAATGAGACCTGGATGAGCTCTTATGAGCTTGTGACAAGCCTCAGATAAAACCGCAGCACACTCAAGATTCATCGAGTGTGTGCATGTGGCATAAGACCAAAATTGACAAGCCATTTTGGAGCTTATAAAAATTCACAAAAATCTACAAAATGATATTAAGAAAATAGACCAACTGAAGTTTTTAAACCCAAAGTTTCACTTGATTTGGCCCAAAATGAATCAATGAAAATCACCCCAGTTGGGTGAAAACCGGATTTTCAACTTTTTGACTTTTGAAACAGCTTTGATATGTTTGACTTTTTTGAACTTTGAAACCAATTTAATGGACTAAATTGATGTTAAATGATGAAATGAAGCTAATGCAAGCTATACCTATGATTTCTAAACACAAAACAAGTTTTTGCTTTTACAAAATTCCAACAGCTAAGAAATTAAGATGATTAATGATTTTGACTTTGAGCTAGCAGCAGATGCAATGTGATGACCGCAATGAGTCAAATGACTTATATTAAGACCGAAAGACAACAATTAAGTCAAACCATCGCTCAAGCTTAAACAAATCCCAACCGATCCAAACACCACTTTAACCACCGATATGCAATTTTAAACTAAGCTAAACCATCTTAACTAGTTATTGCAATTGATTAAACCGAATTTAATTATCCTAATTACAACTTAATCAAACAGATAAAAACTAATCCTAACCACAAATACAGATTATGCAATGAATATTGAAAATAAACTTACATAAGGTCCTAGCCACAATGGCTTGAGATCAAACCAAAGAACCACTATCCTATATATATCAACCCAATTAACTCGAATCAACCCAAATCCAAAGACTCGCATCACCCATATCCATTTCCATTTCCAATTTGAGCTTCATTGACTTTCGTTGACCAAAACCAAAGTTGCTTGAAATTGAATGTAAGCTTACAAAAGCTATAAGTAGCTTATATAAGCTTATTTGAACTTAAAAATAAGCTATTAGAGCTTGAACATAAGAGTTTGAAATTGAAATTTGCAACAAAGGAACATGAAACATGAAACTTATATAAAACTTGAATTAATACTTGAAAATAGTTACAATGATGAAATAACTTAAGTTTGATACAATGAAACTTGAAATTACAACCTTAGAACTTAAACTAAAACATAAGAATTTAAAACGACATACATTTTAAAATTTAAACTAAGTACTACTACTTCTTCTCTTCTTCCTCTTTTATACCAAAATATCTTCTCACTTGTTTCCGAGCATATCCCACTTTAATTTAGGACCATTGGATGAGTTGAAGCCATTATTGGCCGCTTGATCATTTTTGCGCCAAAAGTGATATATGCAACCGGGGTTGAGTGAAATGGAGGAGGGGCATTAAATGCTCTTTGGAGTTTTGTGGAGGTGGGGAACAAGGAAGGGTGAGGATGAGCTGGGGATGGGAGTGCCTGGGTTGCAGCAGAGATTTGGTGGGAAGAAAAGAAAAAAAAAGGGTGTGTTTGTTTGACTTGGGGGTTTTGACCGGGCTTTAATATTATAAAGGGGGTCAAAAAGGAAGGGGTCCAAAAATGTTATGGCAGGGGTCACAATGGGTTTTGATAGGTCCAAAGGGTTAAAGGTTTAATAACACAAGGACCATTTTGTAATTTCAAAAATCAAGGACCAATTCGCCAATTTCTCAAAGTTGTTCCAAGGGACCAAAAGTGACAAGTTTCAATAGTACAAGGACCAAAATAGACATTTTCAAATTTCCAAGGACTATTTTTGCCAATTTTGAAACTCAAGGACCAAACTTGTAATTTCTCAAAACTTTTGATATTTTTCACCAAAGGACTAATTTTGACAACTTATGATTTTAAAAGGACCTTTGGTGATTTTTCTTTGAAATAAGTGCTCGTGGACTATTTCGACAACTTTTGAAACTGGGGACCGAAACCGCCAATTATGCAAACTTAGCTCATTTTTCATCCGATTTTAAACATTTTGCATCCGAAACATATAAAATGCAATTTTGAGATATTTTCAAGATTTTGATGCATTTCGAGCATTTTAAACGTTTTGCGCTCAGATTTAACCAAAATGATGAGTATTTACACACTCATCAATCCCCACACTAAACTATTGCTAGTCCCTAGCAATCTTTTGAGAAAACTTAATGGATTTGAATCTCTTTACCAAAAGCCATTACTCGAGTAGCCAAATGTTTCAGTTCAAGTAAGAACTATGGTACATCGATAACCATGTGATTTTGAGCAAACCACCGCCTTCCAACGGATTTGATTTGTCTTTACCGTGCCGCTTGCTTCGGACTAGCCAACTCTTAGATAAATTATCAATATTATCTTTGGTGAGTCGATTACCAATTATGGTTTTTCCATCGCCTTTACCACAAGCCATAAACTTGCGGGCTAGCCAACTCTTCACTTTTAAGGATATGGTGAATAATACCATACAATTTTGGGCAAATTGCAAGTCGTCAACGGATTTGAGATATCTTTACCAAGAGCCGCTTGCTCTCGGATTAGCCAATCCTTTTGTTTATTAGACATGGCGGATCGATAACCATAAGTCGAGTAAGTGCAAAACACTTACTCCAAAAAAATTTTGGCCAAAATGGGGAATTGGGTGGTATAATTACATGATAAAATTCGTGAGAATTCCCCACACTAGAAATGAATATTGCCCTCAATATTCAAAGTACCGCGGTTATGCCGAAACATAGAACGAAAAGGGAAATACTACGCCATTATTTTGAAAGATTTTTTTTTTTTTTTTTTTTTTAAAAACTTATATACAACATGGGGGCAACTCCCCACACTAGGGTGGTACACACGGTGAAAACCCATGTTTAACTATCGTTTTGATTACCGAGTCGCTAGCTTGACTCGACCCCAATTAATTTGTTCATGGGGAAGTAAGTGGAAGAGACAATCTCCATCGGACTTTCATTCAAGATGTTTGGACAAACATTTGAAGCACGTGAAAGTTCCACACCGATGAGATATACATAGAACCGCTCAAAATGATAAATGAAAATGCCGGGTCAAAGATAGTGTCTTCATTCCCAAGGAGTGAAGATGAAGAGAAATCACAAGATATTTGAGGAAAGGAAGAAAGATTTTGATAACAATCAAGATCCATTCTTCATCCTCAAATGTAGACATATCGGGAGGAAGGGTGAGGGTAGTATCATTAATAAGCAAACTCGTATGATAGAGTACACCTTCCTCCGAGCCAATATCATCCTCAAGATCAAAATAGAAATGATCATGTTCCGAGGAGATATGTCATGAGAGAGTTCACCGGAGAACTCTTCATGAAGAGAATCATTCACATGAAGTGAAATTGTGAACTCTTGTTCCATTGTGGGCTCATCACTATCCTCGGTCCGAGTATCAAAGAGTGGATTCTCGAAATTAAAGTGAATTCGAGTCGAATTCAAATAGAGGATTAGTGAGAGTTGTTTTGAATGCTTCAGAACAAAGTGATCAACATTCTCTATTGGACCGTTGGGATAAGAAGTGAGTGAACGATCATTATAAGGGAGACTTTCAATCCTCCCGATCGGCTTCAAATCAAAGAGACCATCATCACTTTCCGATGAAAGTGGATTGATGTGAGTGAGTTCATCGGTGAACTCCTCAAGAAGAGGATCGATCGATGGGAGTGATGCCTCAACATACTCGATGTTTCCATATGAAGCACAATCTTCGCTACAATTGGAGAAAGTTTCAAAATGATCTTTGAACACTCAAGAGGGAAAGAGAATCACACATATGATCGAAGTTCCCGTGACTCTCTCGGATTGGGACAAGGTTCTCAACACTAGACTTTATGAATTCGTCCGATTCCTTTTCGTGAACAAGGTCAAGATGCTCGCCCCCATGTTCGAGAGTGAGTGGGAGCTTGGTGTGATAGCAGCTTGTTTGAGATGGAATCTCAACTGGGATATCAACCGACCGAGGAGTTGAGAAATAATATTAAAAGGATAAAACTCTCCTCGTCATCATCATAGAGTCGCTTTAAGAAATTGGGAACGCCTTAGAGCCGCTTGCTCTAGGACTAATAATTCTTCCCTAGATTTGCGGGCCTCTCGCTCTTCGGCTAGCAATTCTCCCATGGTCTTTTCACCACTCACTTGATTCTTAAAGTTACTAATCATATCATCAAGTGTTTTCATTGCGGTTTCAAAATTTTGGGAAATTTCTTGAGACAACGGCTCGTGGAGTTTGAACCGATGGTGTCGTGGAGGTTGGAAATTGTCAAACTCGTGAGAGTCATGATTGTTACAAGGAAATGGATTCCTATTTGACAATCGAGTGAAGTGGGACCTCCACAGACTCACAACAAGAAACTGTTGAGTCCGGACCGTGAATTATATGGATATTGGTCATAACCAAAGTTCGAGCATCACCGAAAACTGCTCATAGACAAACGTGTTTCCGGATTGACACTCAAATCCTTGGTGAGGACCTCCACAAAATTCACAAGAGTTATGTTGATTATATGAAGATAAGTCGGGTGTGGTGGGTAATTGGAAAAGTTTGAGGGTCGTTAAATGAGTTCGGATTAGGATCATAATCAAATGAATTCCTCGAACCACAAAACAAACAACTCCGTTATGAATATCATTACCACATTGTACACACGCACACCAACGACATGGTGAACCAAAAGAGGCTCACCACAACCGACACAAGGAATAAACGATTTCATTTGAGAGTTATGAGAAGGAATCGGTTTATTCAAAGAATCAACAAAACCAACATGGTGATCCGAATGACTATCAAGTCTCAAGAACATTTTGAAAAATCCGGAGGTGGGACAAGTGGTGTGCTCGAGAGCTAGCAATTTCCACCACTTCCGTTATGGTCTCCGGTTCGTTCTTGAGAAACGTGAAGATTAGGCAAGTCATTCTTGCTAGTCACCGGTCTAAATTTCGCATGATTGCTTTTAACCGTAAATCGTGAAAGTTTAGGATCAATTTTAGACGGCTTAGAGCAATTGAGGGTTAGATCTTTGATAACCGTAGGTTGGACGATTTAGCACCTCCATTATCGAGGGAAGTACCGGTCCTTTGTCACCCCGGTTTCTCGCTCCATTTCCCTACGCAGAATTAATGGATCATCACGAACAACACGAATTCTTGACATTTGTGATAAAGTCCAAGTTTTTCAACTTCGTCCCGCAATTGTCAGTAGTCGAGAGATTCCATGAGAATAGAAGAAGTTAGAATCAAATGGATAGAGGGTAAAGGGATAAAGAATCAAAAGGGTAAGAGGGTAAAGATGAATATTTTTGGTTTTTTGATAAACATTTTGTAAAAACAAAGAATGAAAATCTTTTGGTTTTTGATTTTAAGATGTTTTGGATTTTTGATTTTATAAGAAAATATAAATACATATAGATGGTATGAACAAGGAGTGAATATTCAAATCACTAATCGCTAAACGGAAGATAATTAGCACAGCCCAAGCAATGGGCGCCTAAAATTTGATCGCTCCCAAACCGTCAAGTTTTCTCACACAAGCTAGCCACTTGTGAATGGCTAACCGTAAGAAACTTAAAACAGCTCCGAAACAAATGCAATGAAGATCGAGAGTATAGTGTTTCCTGTGTCGTTATGTCCCAACGAGCTATGCGATGAATCACCAAACGAATAGTGATCGAGAGATTTGAACGAAAAGAGGTTTGATTGATTATAACTAAAGAAAAGTATATAAATTACAGGGCTTAAATGCAAATTAAAGAAAATTAAAAAGATAAAATATATTAAATAAACGCTATCACTATTTGCAAAATGATGTTTTTGATTTTTCTTTTATAAAACTTAAATTAAAAACTACGCGACGTACAAAAGAAAATGTGAAACTGAAGCAATATTAATCCTAAAAATATGAAAATGACATTTTTACAAACCTAATGATAAGAGAAAATTTTTAGAAAAAGAAAATTATTTTTAAAACTATTTATCTAATTATTATTAATTAAAAACTATTTTTAACTATTTAATAATAACCTAAAATACAAGAAAATATGAAATAAAGCTAGAAAAATGAAATTATGACTTAGAAAAATCTAAAATAACTAAAGAGAATTTTCAAAACTAATTTTATATTTTTCTGATTATTTTTGTATTTTCTATGAATTAAAAACTATTTAAAACTACTTAAATTGCTAAAAATTACAAATTTAACTAAGAAAATCTGAAAAATATTTTTTGACTTTTATATTTATCTTAACCTAGGAAAATGAAAACTTATTTTTTGAAACTTTTCCGATTTAATTGTATTAAAAGCTAATTAAAATGGCTTAAAACCGCTTTAAATGAAGAAAAATAGCAAACCGACTTAGAAAATTATGAAAAATTCAAGAAAAGTCTAAAATAATATTATGAATCTAAGAAAATATAAAACAGGGGCTTGTGTGAAGAAAATGAAATCAGAATGCAAAGTGCTTATAAATAAGCACTTAGAATAAGCCAAAGAACACAATAAGCTACCAAACCGAAATGTAAGCTATAATATGCTAAAAGTACCCAAATGCAACAAGTATCAACTAGCCTTAACCTCTAAATACTCACCGCATGATTTGATGATTTGAGCTTAAAGTGCTAAAAACAGTTTTAGGCCTACTACTTTAAGCTTAAGAATAAGCTACCCAATAAGTCGAAACTAAAAACCAAAAGTTGGAACTTAAAGAAGACCTGGCTAAGATCTTATAAACCAAAAATGAGACCTTGATGAGCTCTTATGAGCTTGTGACAAGCTCCTCAAAACTTCTCGCAACCGCACTCAAGATTCATCGAGTTTGTGCACAGGCATAAGACCCAAATTGACAAGCCATTTTGGAGCTTATAAAAATTTACAAAATCTACAAAAATGATATTAAGAAAATAGACCAACCGAAGTTTTTAAACCCAAAGTTTCACTTGATTTGGCCCAAATGAAGCAATGAAAATCATCCCAGTTTGGCTGAAACCGGATTTTCATGTTTTGACTTTTGAAACAGCTTTTGATATGTTTGACTTTATGAACTTTGAAACCAATTTATGGACCGATATTGATGTTAAATGATGAAATAAAGCTAATGCAAGCTATACCTATGATTTCTAAACACAAAACAAGTTTTTGCTTTTACAAAATCCCAACAGCTAAGAAATTAAGACATATTAAATGTGATTTTGACTTTGAGCTAGAGCAGATGCAAAATGATGACTAGAATGAGTCAAATGACTTATATTAAGACCTAAATGCAACAAGTACAAACCATCGCTCAAACCTTAAACGCTTTATCCAACCGATCCAAACACCACTTTAACCAACCGATTTGCAATTTAAACTAAGCTAACCACTTAACTAGCTTGTATTATTGATTAAACCGAATTTAATTATCCTAATTACAACTTAATAAACAGATAAAAACTAATCCTAACCACAAATACAAGATTATGCAATGACTTAGAAAATGAACTTACAATTGGTCCTAGCCACAATGGCTTGAGATCACCAACCCAAGAACCACTATCCTATATATATCAACCCAATTGAACTCAAATCAACCCAAATCCAAAGACCGCATCACCCATATCCATTTCCATTTCAATTTGAGCCTTCTCGCTTGACTTTTGTTGACCAAAACCAAAGTTGCTTGAAATTGAATGTAAGCTTACAAAAGCTATAAGTAGCTTATATAAGCTTATTTGAACTTAAAATAAGCTATTAGAAGCTTGAACATAAGAGTTTGAAATTGAAATTTGCAACAAAGAAGCATGAAACTTGAAACTTAATAAAAACTTGAATTGATACTTGAAAGCAGTTTACAATGATGAAATAACTTAAGTTTGATACAATGAAACTTGAAATTACAACCTTAGAACTATTTAACTAAAACATTTATAAAAAACGACATACATTTTAAAATTAAAACTAAGTACTACTACTTCTTCTCTCTTCTTCCTTCCTTTTTATACCAAAATATCTCTCTCACTCTTTCCGAGCATATCCCACTTTAATTTAGGACCATTGGATGAGTTGAAGTCATATTGGCCGCTTGATCATTTTGGCGCCAAAAGTGTATATATCAACCGGGGGTTGAGTGAAATGGAGGAGGGGCATTAAATGCTTTTGGAGTTTGGTGGAGGTGGGGGAAAAGGAGGGTGAGGATGAGCTGGGGATGGGAGTGTGAGTGTTTGCGTGAGATTTGGTGAGGAGAAGAAGAAAAGGGGGTAGTGTTTGTTTGACTTGGGGTTTTGACCGGGGCTAATATTATAAAGGAAGGGTCAAAAAAGGGGTCCAAATGGGTTATGGCAGGGGTCACAAGGGTTTTTGATAGGTCCAAAGGTTTAAAGGTTTAATAACATAGGACCATTTTGTAATTTCAAAATAAGGGACCAAGGTCGCCAATTTCTCAAAGTTGTTCCAAGGGACCAAAAGTGACAAGTTTCAATAGTACAAGGACCAAAATAGACATTTTCAAATTTCCAAGGACTATTTTTGCCAATTTTGAAACTTGAAGGACCAAACTTGTAATTTCTCAAAACTTTTGATATTTTTCACCAAAGGACTAATTTTGACAACTTATGATTTTAAAAGGACCTTTGGTGATTTTTCTTTGAAATAAGTGCTCGTGGACTATTTCGACAACTTTTGAAACTGGGGACCGAAACCGCCAATTATGCAAACTTAGCTCATTTTTCATCCGATTTTAAACATTTTGCATCCGAAACATATAAAATGCAATTTTGAGATATTTTCAAGATTTTGATGCATTTCGAGCATTTTAAACGTTTTGCGCTCAGATTTAACCAAAATGATGAGTATTTACACACTCATCAATCCCCACACTAAACTATTGCTAGTCCCTAGCAATCTTTTGAGAAAACTTAATGGATTTGAATCTCTTTACCAAAAGCCATTACTCGAGTAGCCAAATGTTTCAGTTCAAGTAAGAACTATGGTACATCGATAACCATGTGATTTTGAGCAAACCACCGCCTTCCAACGGATTTGATTTGTCTTTACCGTAAGCCGCTTGCTTCGGACTAGCCAACTCTTAGATAAATTATCAATATTATCTTTGGTGAGTCGATTACCAATTATGGTTTTTCCATCGCTTTACCACAAGCCATAAACTTGCGGGCTAGCCAACTCTTCACTTTTAAGGATATGGTGAATAATACCATACAATTTTGGGCAAATTGCAAGTCAAACGGATTTGAGATATCTTTACCAAGAGCCGCTTGCTCTCGGATTAGCCAATCCTTTTGTTTATTAGACATGGCGGATCGATAACTATAAGTCGAGTAAGTGCAAAACACTTACTCCAAAAAAATTTTGGCCAAAATGGGGAATTGGGTGGTATAATTACATGATAAAATTCGTGAGAATTCCCCACACTAGAAATGAATATTGCCTCAATATTCAAAGTACCGGCGGTTATGCCGAAACAAAGAACGAAAAGGGAAATACTACGCCATTATTTTGAAAGATTTTTTTTTTTTTTTTTTTTTTTTTTTTTTAGAAAACTTATATACAACAATGGGGAAACTCCCCACACTAGGGTGGTACACACGGTGAAAACCCATGTTTAACTATCGTTTTTGATTACCGAGTCGCTAGCTTGACTCGACCCCAATTAATTTGTTCATGGGAAGTAAGTGGAAGAGACAATCTCCATCGGACTTTCATTCAAGATGTTTGACAAACATTTGAAGCACGTGAAAGTTCCACACCGATGAGATATACATAGAACCGCTCAAAATGATAAATGAAAATGCCGGGTCAAAGATAGTGTCTTCATTCCGAAGGAGTGAAGATGAAGAGAATCACAAGATATTTGAGGAAAGGAAGAAAGATTTTGATAACAATCAAGATCCATTCTTCATCCTCAAATGTAGACATATCGGGAGGAAGGGTGAGGGTAGTATCATTAATAAGCAAACTCGTATGATAGAGTACACCTTCCTCCGAGCCAATATCATCCTCAAGATCAAAATAGAAATGATCATGTTCCGAGGAGATATGTCATGAGAGAGTTCACCGGAGAACTCTTCATGAAGAGAATCATTCACATGAAGTGAAATTGTGAACTCTTGTTCCATTGTGGGCTCATCACTATCCTCGGTCCGAGTATCAAAGAGTGGATTCTCGAAAATTAAAGTGAATTCAGAGTCGAATTCAAATAGAGGATTAGTGAGAGTTGTTTTGAATGCTTCAGAACAAAGTGATCAACATTCTCTATTGGACCGTTAGGATAAGAAGTGAGTGAACGATCATTATAAGGGAGACTTTCGCCTCCCCCGATCGGCTTCAAATCAAAGAGACCATCATCACTTCCGATGAAAGTGGATTGATGTGAGTGAGTTCATCGGTGAACTCCTCAAGAAGAGGATCGACCGATTGGGAGTGATGCCTCAACATACTCGATGTTTCCATATGATGCACAATCTTCGCTACAATTGGAGAAAGTTTCAAAATGATCTTTGAACACTCAAGAGGGAAAGAGAATCACACATATGATCGAAGTTCCCTCGTGACTCTCTCGGATTGGGACAAGGTTCTCAACACTAGACTTTATGAATTCGTCCGATTCCTTTTCGTGAACAAGGTCAAGATGCTCGCCCCCATGTTCGTAGAGAGTGAGTGGAGCTTGGTGTGATAGCGCTTGTTTGAGATGGAATCTCAACTCGGGATATCAACCGACCGAGGAGTTGAGAAATAATATTAAAAGGATAAAACTCTCCTCGTCATCATCATATAGAGCCGCTTTAAGAAATTGGGAACGCCTTAGAGCTGCTTGCTCTAGGACTAATAATTCTTCCCTAGATTTGCGGGCCTCTCGCTCTTCGGCTAGCAATTCTCCCATGGTCTTTTCACCACTCACTTGATTCTTAAAGTTACTAATCATATCATCAAGTGTTTTCATTGCGGTTTCAAAATTTTGGGAAATTTCTCGAGACAACGGCTCGTGTGGAGTTTGAACCGTATGGTGTCGTGGAGGTTGGAAATTGTCAAACTGTGAGAGTCATGATTGTTACAAGGAAATGGATTCCTATTTGACAATCGAGTCAGGGGGACCTCCACAGCTTCTCACAACAAGAAATCTGTTGAGTCCGGATCGTGAATTATATGGATATTGGTCATAACCAAAGTTCGAGCATCACCGAAAACTGCTCATAGACAAATGTGTTTCCGGATTGACACTCAAATCCTTGGTGAGGACCTCCACAAAATTCACAAAGAGCTTATGTTGATTATATGAAGATAAGTCGGGTGTGGTGGGTAATTGGAAAAGTTTGAGGGTCGTTAAATGAGTTCGGATTAGGATCATAATCAAATGAATTCTCGAACCACAAAACAAACAACTCCCGTTATGAATATCATTACCACATTGTACACACGCACACTAACGATGTGGTGAACCAAAAAGAGGCTCACCACAACCGACACAAGGAATAAACGATTTCATTTGAGAGTAATGAGAAGGAATCGGTTCATTCAAAGAATCAACAAAACCAACATGGTGATCCGAATGACTATCAAGTCTCAAGAACATTTTGAAAAATCCGGAGGTGGGACAAGTGGTGTGCTCGAGAGCTAGCAATTTCCACCACTCCGTTATGGTCTCCGGTTCGGTTCTTGAGAAACGTGAAGATTAGGCAAGTCATTCTTGCTAGTCACCGGTCTAAATTTCGCATGATTGCTTTTAACCGTAAATCGTGAAAGTTTAGGATCAATTTTAGACGGCTTAGAGCAATTGAGGGTTAGATCTTTGATAACCGTAGGTTGGACGATTTAGCACTTCCATTATCGAGGGAAGTACCGGTCCTTTGTCACCCCGGTTTCTCGCTCCATTTCCCGCGCAGAATTAATGGATCATCACGAACAACACGAATTCTTGACATTTGCGATAAAGTCTCAAGTTTTTCAACTTCGTCCCGCATCTGTCGTAGTCGAGAGATTCCATGAGAATAGAAGAAGTTAGAATCAAATGGATAGAGGGTAAAGGATAAAGAATCAAAAGGGTAAGAGGGTAAAGATGAATATTTTGGGTTTTTTGATAAACATTTTGTAAAAACAAAGAATGAAAATCTTTTGGGTTTTTGATTTTAAGATGTTTTGGATTTTTGGATTTTTATAAGAAAATATAAATACATATAGATGGTATAAACAAGGAGTGAATATTCAAATCACTAATCGCTAAACGGAAGATAATTAGCACAACTCCAAGCAATGGCGCTAAAAATTTGATCCGCCCCCAAACCGCAAGTTTTCACACAAGCTAGCCACTGTGAATGGCTAACCGTAAGAAACTTAAAACAGCTCGATAACAAATGCAATGAAGATCGAGAGTATAGTGTTTCCCAGTGTCGTTATGTCCCAACGAGCTATGCGATGAATCACCAAACGAATAGTGATCGAGAGAATTTGAACGAAAAAGGGTTTGATTGATTATAACTAAGAAAAGTATATAAATTACAGGGCTTAAATGCAAATTAAAGAAAATTAAAAAGATAAAATATATTAAATAAACGCTATCACTATTTGCAAAATGATGTTTTGATTTTTCTTTATAAAATCTAACTTAAAAACTACGTGACGTACAAAAGAAAATGTGAAACTGAAGCAATATTACTCCTAAAAATATGAAAATGATATTTTTACAAACCTAATGATAAGAGAAAATTATTAGAAAAAGAAAATTATTTTTAAAACTATTTATCTAATTATTATTAATTAAAAACTATTTTTACTTATTTAATAATAACCTAAAATACAAGAAAATATGAAATAAAGCTAGAAAAATGAAATTATGACTTGGAAAAATCTAAAATAACTAAAGAGAATTTTTAAAACTAATTTTATATTTTTCTCGATTATTTTGTATTTTCTATGAATTAAAAACTATTTAAAACTACTTAAATTGCTAAAATTACAAATTTAACTAAGAAAAATCTGGAAAATATATTTTTGACTTTTATATTTATCTTAACCTAGGAAAATGAAAACTTATTTTTTGAAACTTTTCTCGATTTAATTGTATTAAAAGCTAATTAAAATTGCTTAAAACTGCTTTTTAATGAAGAAAATAGCAAACAACCTAGAAAAATCAAAATTTCAAGAAAAGTCTAAATTAATATTATGAATCTAAGAAAATATAAAACTATGGCTTATGTGAAGGAAAATGAGATCAGAATGCAAAGTGCTTATAAATAAGACTTAAATAAGCCAAAGAACACAATAAACTACCAAACTGAAACAGAAGCTATAATATGTTATAACTACTCAAAAGCAACAAGTATCAACTAGCTTTAACCTCTAAATACTCACTGCCATGATTTGATGATTTGAGCTCAAGTGCTTAAAACAGGTTTTGGGGCCTACTTTGAAGCTTAAGCACAAGCCACCCAATAAGCTGAAACTAAAAAACAGAAGTTGGAACTTAAAGAAGACCTGGCTAGGTACTTATAAACCAAAACCAGACCTTGATGAGCTCTTATGAGCTTGGCAAGCCCTCGAAAAATCGCGCACACTCAAGATTCACCGAGTTTGTGCACGTGGGTATAAGACCAAAATCACAAGCCATTTTGGAGCTTATAAAAAATTCACAAAAATCTACAAAAATGATATTAAGAAAATAGACCAGTTGAAGTTATTAAACCCTAAGTTTCACTTGATTTGGCCCAAAACTGAAGCTATGAAAAATCACCCCATTTGAGTGAAAACTGGATTTTCACTCTTTTGACTTTTGAAACAGTTTTGATATGTTTGACTTTTATGAACTTTGCAACCAATTTAATGGACTAAGATTGATGTTAAATGATGAAATGAAGCTAATGAAAGCTATACCTATGATTTCTAAACACAAAACCAGTTTTTGCTTTTCCAAAATCCCAACAGTTAAGCTAATTAAGACAGATTAATGTGATTTTGACTTGGAGCTAGAGCAGATGCAATGTGATGACTGCAATGAGTCAAATGACTTATATTGAGACTGAGTAGACAGATATCAAGTACAAACCATAGCTCAAACTTAAACAAGCAACTGATCCAAACACCATTTTAACCAACTGATTTGCAAATTTAACTGAGCTAAACTCTGAACTAGTTATTGCAGACACTTAAACTGAATTTAATTATCCTAATTACATCTTAATCAACAGATACAAACTACTCCTATCCAAGGATACAGATTATGCAATGACTTAGAAAGTAAACTTACAATTGGTCCTAGCCACAATGGCTTGAGATCAGTCAACCCAAGAACCACTATCCTATATATATCAACCCAATTGACTCTGAATCAACCCAAATCCAACACTGCATCACCCAATTCCATTTCCATAATAGCTTAACCAAATTCCTTCTCAGTTTGACTTTTATTGACCAAAAACCAAACTTGCTTAAAATTGAATTGTGAGCTTATCAAAAGCTATCAGTAGCTTATATATGCTTATTTGAACTTAAATAGAAGCTATTAGAAACTTGGACATAAGATTTTGAAATTGAAATTTGCAACAGTGAGCTTGAAACTTGAAACTTATATAAAAACTTGGATTAATACTCAAAAGCACATTACAATGATGATTTAACTTAAGTTTGATACATAGAAACTGAAATTACAACCTTATGACTTAAACTAAAACACTTATGTAAAAAAACAACATAAAGGAAATTTTTAAGCTAAGAACTACTACTTCTTCTCTTTCTTCCTCCTCTTTTTATATGCACAATATCTTCCCACTTGTTTCAGAGCAGTTCCCACTTTAATTTAGGACCATTGGATGAGTTGAACCATTATTGGCCGTTTGATCATATTTGGCGCCAAAAGTGATATATCAACTGGGAGGGTTGAGTGAAATGGAGGAGGGGGCATTAAATGCTCTTTGGAGTTTGGTGGAGGTGGGGGGAACAAGGAAGGGTGAGGTTGAGCTGGGGGGATGGGAGTACTGGGTTTGCAGAGATTTGGTGGGGAAGAAAGAAAAAGGCGGGTAGTGTTTGTTTGACTTGGGGGGTGTTTGACCAGGGCTTATATTAAAAGGGAAGGGGTCAAAATGAAGGGGGTCCAAAAATGTTATGGCAGGGGTCACAAGGGAATTTGATAGGGTCCAAAGGATTGTATTAATAACACAGGGACCATTTTGTAATTTCTGAAAAATCAAGGACCAATTCTGCCAATATCTCAAAGTTGTTTCAAGGGATTAAAAATGACAAGTTCCAATAGTACGAGGACCAAAATAGACATTTTCAAATTTCCAAGGACTATTTTTGCCAATTTTAAACTCAAGGACCAAACTTGTAATTTCTCAAAACTTTTGACTTTTTTCACCAAAGGACTAATTTTGACAACTTATGATTTTAAAAGGACCTTTGGTGATTTTTCTTTGAAATAAGTGCTCAAGGACTATTTCGACAACTTTGAAACTGGGGACTGAAACCGCCAATTATGCAAACTTAGCTCATTTTTCATCCGATTTTAAACATTTTGCATCCGAAACATATAAAATGCAATTTTGAGATATTTTCAAGATTTTGATGCATTTCGAGCATTTTTAAGTGTTTTGCGTCAGATTAACCAAAATGATGAGTATTTACACACTCATCGCCTCCGCTCGTAAATGCCGCTTTCACATCCATCCGATAGACTACCATGTTTTTACTAGCAAGATTAGCGGAAAGATTACGATTGCCTCGATTCGAGCAACCGAGCAAAAGATTCTTCAAAGTCAATACCTCCTCGACGGTATCCTTTAGCAACTAATCGAGCCTTATTCTTCAACATCACCATGGTCATCAAGTTTCACTTTGAAGATCCATTTAAGAGCAATAATCATAGCCTAGTCTCGAGCGGTACTAACTCCCATACATCAAGTCGATCAAACTCATGAATTTCATCTTGCATGGCATTGAACCGCCTATCTTCATTCATGGCGGTTTTAACATCTTTTGGTTCGATCTTAGATAGTACGGAGTCAAGAAGCACCATAAGGCATCGGTAGCAAGTTGTTTCCGTGTTGATACAGACGAGAGGATTTCCAATGATGTTGTCAAGTGGATGATCGTGAGTCCATTTTCTAAGGTGTTCATGTGGCGCTTGTTGAGGACCGAGGTAGCAGAGTCGATGTCTCTCAAGAAGATGGTTCGATGATGATTCAGAGCAAATATGTTTTCAAATGGAGCATCTTCGTGAGTAGCAAAGGGATTAACTTCATCATTGATGCGTAAACAGCCCATGATGTACATTTGAAGAATGATGATTTGTTGATGAGATCAAGGATCGCAGAGGCGCTTCTTGACTTAAAGATATTGAGACCGAGGATTGACTTCATTCACGTGAATATGAGCACCCTTTGTAGGGATCGACACCTCATTAGTACTTGGATCATAAAGTTCATCAAACATAGGCTCAAACAATTTCTTTAAATCATCTTCGATGGAGGTACATATGGAGTTTCTTGAGAGGAGTTTGGAACAAGGGATGAACCAATGGGACTGTTTTGAAGCGGGTCCCGAATCGGATTGTCCAGATCCATTTGACCGTCACCATCAAACGAACGTGAATTGTTTCCATGATATTTCGGGTTCTTTTGTTGTAGATTCGGTATCCCTTTTGTTTGGTGCATATCCTACAAATACTCCAATGTCTCGCTTTAGCTCTAAGTTTGCCTAAGTCTTGACCCTCATTAGTTGGATAACATAATGCACCAAACACACGAAGGAAAGAGAGATTAGGTTTTCTTGTGGACAAGTTCATATGGAGTTTTCCATGAACAATGTGAATCAAGGAACGATTTTGTGTGTAGCATGCAAGGCAATAGCTTCACCCGGAGAAACATTGGAACCTTTGAGTAAATCAACATTGTTCTAGCGGCTTCTACAAGAGTTTGATTTCGCCTTTCAACTACACCGCTCGTTGAGGAGTTCGTGGAACACTTCTTTGATGGCTGATTCCAACACTTTCATAAAATTCACTAAGTTGTTTGTTGACAAACTCGGCCCATTGTCTGCTCGATAATTACGACGGTTTTGTTAAGTCGAACTCGCAATTGCTTGATGAGTTTGATGATGATATCGTGAGTTTCATCCTTTGTCCTTAAGAACTTGACCTGTGAATCTAGAGTAATCATCAACCACAACTAACACATATTTCTTCCCAAAGATATTCTCGCACCTCATTGGTCCACATAAATCCATATGAATCATATGAAGAACTTCGTGATGTAGTTAGTAGGTTTGGGTTTATGGGCATACTTCTTGCTTTTTCCCAATTGACATGTCGAACAAAGATGATCCTTTTCGTACTTGAGTCTAGGTAAACCTACAACTAAGTCCTTTCGTGAGATCATTGATGGTGCCAAGTTCGTGTGATTTAGACGACGATGCCATAACCATGACTTTGTTTTAGAAGCCTTTGACAAGAAGCAAATTGGAGAAGACTTCATCATATCTTCGATAGAGATGGTGTATAGATTTGAACCACGTGAACCTCTTAAAAGTTCCTTTCCATCAAGTTCTCTAACGAAGCGGTATGTTTTCTCAAGGCTACTTCTAGATCCGAATCGCAGACTTGACCAACAGAGAACAAGTTGTGACCAAGACCTTCTACATAGTAAACCACGGAGATAACACTTTTGCCAACAACATAGTCTCCATAACCCATGATAGCACCGAAATGATCATTCCCGAATCTAATCGTCTCCGATGAATTTGCTCACGGTTCATGAGCCGTGACCGGTCGCCAATATATGCTTGGAACAACTGAGTCCGTGTACCACATAACGATTTGAACGATCCGCAGCTGAACACGCATAAGAATGGATAATCGGATAATTGGGATCCCCATGCAAGAATGGGTTCCATTTGGTTAGTAACAATGGTTGGAACACCCACATCGTAAATAGAAGCATTCATATCGTAAAATAAGGCAATGGAATCATTGTGAATAGATGCAAGATTAGTGTCTCAGATAGCCCTGCTCACAGGTGCTCACTTCTTAAGGAATAGTTCTACCAAGAGGCATCCATTTTCTAGTGGGCATTGTCCGATTAGTCTTATGACCAATAGGTAACCAATAATAGCCTATCTTACTAAATGTTCTTCCCTGGGTTTCCACTGCTTTCTAACTTTCTTTCGCTTTTGCCTTTTAGCCTTCTTAGCATGAATTTTAGCATTAACAATATTAACTAGACAATTAACATCATTAGGCAAAACATTAACACCACATTCATGATTAGAAATGTAATCAAGTTGACATCAATACAAGGTTTGCAAATAGTATCGAATTCAATTAATTACAAGACGCCTATGGCTAATACTAGAATCAACACGATTCGCTTTATTCGGTTCAAACTTAAAGTTCCTAGATTGTTCTTCTACTCTTTCCAAAGGCACATTCTTAGCTTGCGAGGTCCTATCATTCCTTGTATTGTCTTGAGACTTTGACCGCTCCCTTTAATGTCACCGACACTCTGTAGGGAATGGGAACATTAGTTGGTTTTACTACTCTTTGCATCACCGCTTAGATGTGCCGATCCGAACTACATGCGCAGCACACTAAGGTTCACTTTCTTAAAACTAAAGTACCGGATTTGTACTCCTAGAAGGCACGCTTGAGTTCTCTTTCTTAGCATTGATGATCCGAATCGAACTACTTAAAGGCACACTAAGGTTCACATTCAAAACATTGGGCATCGAATGAATATCATACTTGGCATTAGGCATCGAGCATGGAATCAAAGGATTAACTCTCTCACCTAATGACTTTGGGCATATTGTGATCAAGCATTCTAGGATTTCTTGAGATCGTTTGGCATATAAGCATGCATGTCCAATTGCATTATCATGAGGTTTCTCTAACTTATCCTCTTCAACAATCTCACGCAGACATTCTAGGCAATCCTTAAGGGATGAGAAGTATGTTTGAACATCAAGTTTGTTGTTCCTGAGATGAGGAGGACATATTTCACGCACAAAGCATATTTATTACAAGAGTGAACCTTTGATACACCATTCTCCCCATTGGTCATAGGCATTTTCCTTTTACCCGACTCTTCGATTCTCAATTTCCTTTTGCAATGAAGCTATTTGTTCGTTATTTTGTTACGAGTGACCTTTATTGATTCAAATAGCTCATTGAAATGACTTTTAACCTTTTCATTTTCTTCTAGAAAACTTTCGCTTTCCTTTTGTAATGCATTTACTAGGTTTTGAAGATGAAACGCTTGAGAATTCGAGAATCTAAAGGAGGAGGCATTTGGGAGCCCGCATATTGTTCGCTTGACCCTTTAATTGAGAGATTTGGGCTTTCAACTTTCGATCGTGTTGCAATGAGCTTGAATCTGCTCATCACGCTTGTTAATTTGAAAACGCATCAAACTCGAGCATCCGAGGATGTCTTGATATTTGAAGTTTTGACATTTTCTTTAAGATGTTGATACTTTAGTTGTAAATTAAAATGCTCAACTTCTAGTTTAGAAAAATGTTTAACCAAATTTTCATGATCATCCAGCTTCAATTTTCTCGCTTAGTTTAGAATTAGTTTTTCAAGCTCAATGACACGATCATGGGAGACTTTCGTGGCAACAGATAATTCATGAAATTGAGAAGCATTAATAGAACAATTTGTAGTAGTGAAGAACACATCTTGAGCAATACATTCGTAAATCGTGTTCTCATTTAGTGTATGCAAGTTCTTCCTCTCAATCTCATTATATTTTAGTGCTCGCTCATAGTCACTAACTTCAACTATCATTGCATCAAATTCCTTTTCCATTCCCTTAATATCGTGATGTATCCCTTTTAAGACTCTCAAAGTGATCTTTTAGAAGTTTAAAGAAAGGCATGACCTCGCTTAAATAGCATTCTTTTGTTTGTTCAAAACCCCTTTCCCTTCAAGAATCCCAGCTGGGTGTGATCCTTTTCTTACAAGTTTTCTCAAAATCAACAAATAGTTGAAAAATAACATATTGATCGATTAAGATCTTGCTTTTAGTAGCAATCATTCTAGGAACTAGATGCATTGGCGTATTGGGAGGATACACAGTTGCTTTAGGCATTTTCCTAAGGGAGGGTTTGTTACAACAATATTTTCTCGCTTCGCTTATCTAAGTCCATTTTCCGAACACTTGTTCGGAGTCAACAATGTTCGAGGCTTAAACATGTTCGGGGAGATCCAATTCTCCTTTTGTAGTCATGGGGAGTGATAATTACTTTCTTCTCTTTGCATTTAGGATCATTTAGTTTCTTATTCATCTTCTCCTAGTGATTTCATCTAATTTCTTATCTTCCTCGGCACTCAAAGCAACTAGGTTTTGTCTAGGTTTAAGAATCTCATTGCCATCATAGATCACACTTTGAGCCGCTTTTGCTATCTTCCCGTACTCGTGGTTGGGTTTATCTATAATGGGAACACTATGCTTATCGCTTAGAACTCTATGCTTAGTGATCATGTGAGCAATCAATGGTGTTTCCTTGTATGTACAACTTGTTTTCAAGTTTGTTTTTCAAAGTTTTCGATTAGAAAAATCTCTCAAGAGTTTTGATTCCTTAGCATTAAATTCGCTGCTTAAGCATTTTCACATTTTCTTGAAGTTCTTGTTTTTGCTTAGCGCTTTAGAAAGCTTTTCTTGCAAGGAATTTAATTCTTGTTTTAATACTTCTTCTCTAAAATTACTTTTTCTAATGATTGTACGCACTTGGTCATCCATTTCCGCTCACGAGTGGTCAACTCAAATTTTGCACGTTGTTCATAAATAGCAACACGCTCTTTATAGGCATTTAGTTCGTAAATTACGTAATCATCGAGGGCACATGCAAGTGTATTCATCAAAAACATAGTCATTGTTGATCGTCAAGATGCATCACTTGGTACAACTTCACTTTCACTTTGTTTCACATATTGATCATATGGGACAATATTGATATTACCCATATTTTCAACATTTGATTCAATAGTTTCGCTTGATTGTACTTTGTCATGCATCTATTGCACATCAAGATCATCGATAGTTTTAATACCTCCGAGATGAGTTTGTCTTTGGATGAGCCACCAGGTGAAGAAGAGACCTTGGGAGAAACCATTGGAGAAATGCTAGCCATAAAATTGTGTGTGCAGAGGTCCATCATCCACATCGAGTCGTATGCATCACAATCGCCGACTTGAAAGGCATTCGATGATTGTGACCTATCTCCCGAATAGGTCGCTCATCCACATCTCGCATCATAGGTCTTGGCATTGCCCTCGCCTAGAAACAACAATTCCTCTTCATCCAAAGCAAAGACCATTATCCCGAGCTTGTACAAGCATCATCTTATCTCTCAATGTAATCGATTCTCGGGACGCTTTGGATATGTGCGCCTTGCAATGTGTCCTCACCACCCCAATTATAACATTTGATCGGCTTAGCTTGACCTTGATTACCATTCCTTCCTCGATTCGATTACCAACATAACCTCTACCACCCACCTCTTCCCCGATCATACTGTCTTTCCCGAATCGGTTGCACCACGATCCTCCCATCTTTAACAAGAGCTTGATTGTGTGGGTTAGATGTCGCTCGAGGTTGTTGTTGGTTTGTGGAGAGAATTCATGTTTTGACTAATCGTAAGAGCTAGTTGATTAATGAAGTTACCCACGTGTGCATCAAAGACGCCTTGTTTGAACATAGGATCGTGAATGAGTTTGTGATTACCATTACCCAAGGGTATGACTTGTGAGGCTTTGGTTGTGATTCCGATGTTTGAGTAGAAGGCGCTGAGTCATTAGACGAGCTTGTCTCTCCCTCGTTGGTTTGGAACCGATTAAGAATCATTTTTTCAAACATAGCATGTCTCTCATTCAAGGAGGAAGGCATAGAGTTGCTCATAGTTTGTATTATTCAATCCTTTAGTGAGCTTCACAGAGGTGACAAACTTGTGCCATTCGGGATTCATGTTGTTCATAAATTTTGAGTTCAAATTGAATGTTAGGCATAGTCATTCTAATGTTCCTCATATCATTCACCAACTTATGAAATCTCACATAGTACTCATAGACACTCTCATCCGGTTTCATCTTGAAGTGTTCAAATTCGCCATAGAGTTGTGATTCTCTGCCTTCCATAGTTAATTCGAACCTAAGAGAAGCATCTTGACATTATCCCATACCGCTTTGCTTCGTGTTGTGATTGATCGACTTGTAGATGTCTTTAGGAAGACCTTGAAGAACAATGTTAAAGCCCCGATATCAAGATCAAATCTCTTTTTCTCCTTATCATCAAGCTCATCATACATCTTTGGTCCGTCCATTCCAGAAATCGAGTTCCATCTTCAAGAGATCAAGTACATCTCTAGTCGCCTCAACTCGACACGGTCCTTCATCAATGGATTTGAGAATGTTGACACCATTTTCCTTTCCAAGACAAGATAACTGATTCGTTGAGCCCAAGAATCGTAGTCGATTCATCAAGCATGGGTGGACGAGTATCCGAACCACCGCTTGAACATCCTCGGCAAAGTGGAGATGATAGTGGAAACATTGGTAGACATGTTAACAGATTATACGGGATTTTATAACTCTATGATTAAACCGGAAATAGATTCTTTCACGGATTTTACTAAATCAAGAGAAACCGTAAAGAAATCACCCAAGTCGCTAGAAGATAATGCACCAAGTCGCTAACACCTAATTCGCTATACCACTAAGTCGCTAAAGTCCCAAGTCGCTAAACAAAGGCAAGTCACTAAATAGTAACTCGCTAAGCCTCAAGTCGCTAGCAAAATTTTGGCAGCAATTCGCTAAGATTCAAGTCGCTAAAGAATCAAGTCGCTAAATAGCAACTCGCTACTCACCAAGTCGCTAACACCAAGTCGCTACCCATAGTGGAGAGTCCACTACTTGTACTGTAAGTCGCTAAGCCTAAGTCGCTAGCTCCAAAAACTTCAACTCGCTACAAAAATGTAAAGCAAGTCGCTACAAGGAAAAATAATCCGTAGATCAAGTCGCTAGCAAGAAAACTTCACAAACATCACTTTTCAATCCAAAAACAACCCAACCAAGATGATTCAAGCTTACCAAATGAAAACCTAAACACTTGTGATGATTCTAAACGTAAAGTACTAACAAAATCCAAGCTTTAACACAAGAAATCAACCAAATGATGCACAAACCACTAAACTTTTTCAAACTCAAAACCACCTAAAACCACTAGAAATCCAAAGATGTGCAAGATATGATCTAACCATGGCTCTTGATACCAATTGTAGGATATTAGTTTTCACTTACACATCAAACTAAAACACCAAGTTGGCGATAAATGGAATTTTAGAGAGAAAGTTAGAGGTTTAGGAACTTAGTGAGAGAAAGTGAAAGATATTATTATGAGCTCCAACTCTCTACCTTGGGAGGTAGAGAGTATTTATAGTCTTACATAAACGCCACACAACCGGGTCGTGGATCGTATATACAATGGTAAAGACCCGTCTGTCCTCCACGGTGTTACTTAACTAGATACTACTTAACTTAAAATAACTACGACTACGAGCTTTCTAACGATTACATATACTGAGGTGACCGACTCTTCAATACCGGAATTTCTAATTCCTAACACGTAAACATGAGAATAACAATTCATTAAAAGATATATTTTGTGTGTTTGTTCGAGTCAAATGCTTGTATCGAGTCATAATGGATGTTTTGCGTGAAATTCTTCCGCACTTTAAAGATAAAATGTTCGAATTTTTCCGTAAAATCGCAGACAGCTTCGTCAGATAACTGACGGTGTCAGATCCCAACTGACGCGTCGAGGAGTAGAAACAACTTCGAACTTTTTCTCGTTTCTCGTGCTACTTATAAATTTTGGAATTTTCTAGGTCTTAATTTTCCAGAAAATCTACAAACATCCATTCTACAAGCATTATATCTTATTTAAGTCTGGAATTACATCTTGTTGTGAGTTTTCTTTGTTCGGTTTGATGCGTTGGGTCGTTTGTTTTCTTCAAGTGTGCAGGTTTTATTTATCAAGAAGAAGATATATAAGGTTGGAAGGAGCTTTTCACGCATACATTCTTATTGGAAAGGATTTAACCAATACTTCACACACGGATCCTACCGAGCTAATCAGGGGAGTATTAGTTTCTTTCGTTTTTTAATTACCTTCCATTATCATAACTTTGATACTTTCGGGAACATTGGGAACAATGTTCGGTTTAAGTGTAGGGAGGAAAATAAAACGGAACTTTGAAACTATGCTTATCCTTGACTATTTGCTTTGTCCAATTGTATTTGTGTAATAAACCATGAGAAAATGTCGGTTAGGGTAATTTTGGCACCAAATTTTAATTTTCATGACATATAGGAGTGGGCCATTAGTCTTAACAAAAGCGTCTCACGGATAGGAAGTTACATGACTAGCACAAAAACCCTTTACCACTTAAATTCCACCCAAAATGTGAGGATCGCCTTAGATTAGTAGGAATTAAAGCATTCATCTTTAATGCTTAGAGTGTGAACCGTAGTATATTAGATTCTAGAACTTGTTTTGTGATGCATCCCGAGATCGCTAGTAAGACTACACTTGTGTAGTTAGGAATAACTAAATGATAAGAGGCATTAGGATAACCCTTGTTTGATACCGTAATATAATTACTTCTTCCACATCGGTTGAGTAATTCCCCACACCCTTTGCGTTGTACTCATCTTTAGTACACGATACTTCTAGTTAACCCCTCAAAGCCTATCCTTTTCGCGGTTCTCGTGATGTTTCGGTTTTCCGAATATCAATGAAGAGCATTGTTTACACCCCACCCCAAATTTACACCCAAATCACCTTAGCTCACCATGTATGCACTCACTTTTAGTGCATTATTGTTATCACCCTAAACCCTTAGTTCAATTATCTAGTTACTTGCATGAGTTGTTAAGTCGAGTCATATCCTTTGTATACGCTTTGGAACGATTGGGATTCATGGGAAAAGTTAAAGTTTATGAAATGACGGAAGGAACGTTAATTCAAATTCCCTTTGTTTGCGTAATAATGTACCCCAAGTGTTTTGATCTTTTCAATTCGAATCGATTAGTGTTAGAGTAATAAAACTCAAGTGTAGGGATGTGCCTATAAATCCCTATTATTTTGATGTTACTTGTAGAGGATGGTAGAGTAAAAGTGTATGAAAAAAAAAAAAAAAAAAAAAAAAAAAAAACATACGGGCTACCATCCTACATCTATCCTTTAAATTTATGTTTGTTTATTTCTGTAGCTAGAGTTAGAGTGTCGAGTCTTGGCTTAGCAACGCCATTCTTCGTATGCTTGTAACATAAGAGATTTTGACTTGCCACCACTATATTGCCTATCCCACCAAACCCTTTGTTTCCCTACCGTAAGCCTAACATTACAACCCTTTAAAGACCTCTTTGATAGTCTTTCCTAGGTGCTTCGCCAAAGCGATGGAGGTTTGATCTATTCTCAAGCCTATGGTAATCTATGTACTAGGACCGGTTAATGAGTGTTTATCTTCCATTTCCAATTTGTTATATTTCATATACACCCGAGAGAGATGTGAGTATCCAAACACCCATGTGAGGTGCTAGTATGTAATTCCGTGCTTGTTATGACTTTCATGGGCTTATATGTGTTGTGGACCGCTTTAAACCAATGCTTCATGACCCCTAACTTATAAATTATTTGGCTAAAAGCACATTTGCTTGAGGACAAGCAAATACCAAGTGTAGGGATATTTGATAAGGTTTTAAAGGTACCTTTTTCGTGGGTCGTTTAAGCCCTTATTTGATCACTTTTGTATCCGTTATTACTTAATATCGTTCCTTTTCACTTTTAGGTATCTTGAAGGCAAAATGTCGGAATGACACTTATTCGGACGAAAAGGCGCGAATATATGAAGAAAATGGCCAAAGTCAAGAATCGAGCCACTCGGTTCGTTGGGCCGAAGGGGACGGCGCCGTGTTAATCGCGACGCCGTCGCATCACTTTTGTGACGGCTTAGTAGCCAAATTGCTCATTTACAAGTGACGCGTCGGGTTTTAAAGAGTAGGCGTCACAACTCGACGTCCTAGATTCGCATCCGACGGTCGCCGAAGATGAAGCCGACGGCGCCACAACCACAAGGTGACGCCGTCACAAGTCGATTAAGACTATCACAACATCGCCAAGTAGTTGATATTGTTTTGGCCATAACTTTTGCATACGAACTCGGATTTAGGTGGTTCAAAAGCCCACGCGACCGGAACGAGAAAATCTACAATTTGGTGAAAAAATGGTCGTGATGCCGTCATTCTATAATTGTGACGCCGCCACCCTTTACTGACAGAAAATCTGCCTATAAATAGAATATTGTAACTTCACTTTTTGTAGGCTCTAAACCCCAACTCCGATTCCAGGGCTTAGATAGTTGTTTTTCCAGCAACTTTGAAGGTTTCAAACACTCCAAAAATATCTTGTAATGGTTTGTTGATTATATCTTAATCCATATATTCGATTTATCATTATGTCTATCCTATGTTTGATTATTTGTGTGTATGCTTGCATATTTTCCATGTCCGGCTAATTTACTTGTGTGTTTGCTTAGGGAATATGAAACTTAATTATTGAATATTGATTAGTTGTCTCTTATCTTAGTTGATTAATGATCTAGTAATGCGATAGGTCATTCGTTGTGTACTTAATACTTGATTAAATCTTTGTGAACCTTAGAATATGACTCCTTGAGTAGTTGTAAGCTAAACCATCCAAAGAGTGCCTTAGAGTAAGAGTTTATTATCCCTAGTGGGTTTTGTAGACGAGACCCTTTGGTAAGTTCAAAGAGTTAAGGAGAAACGATACCCTACAACCTTAGACACACAACGCAACTAGGAATAAGGACGTGACAATTCAACCACCAATAGGAGATAATTAAGGAGTAGTAAAACCTAAGTAAACACATCTTTAAACTATCATACGAGCACACATTAATTAGACATAGACTACATACACTTAGATTAGATAATTATATAAGTAGAGTAATCGGTAGAAATACCAACCCCCAAATTCAAACCCCGAGATTCGTACCTTTCATTTCCTTAAAAATATAAAAATAAAAAATAATCTTCCTCAACCCCAACCTTAGCGTAGTAACTTCTCACCAAAGATTCCTATTCCCTAGAGAACGATATCAATACCCGTGGCTTACACTAATACTACACTACAACGATTAGGTTCACCGCCTAGGGTGTTGAAAAACTTGCTCGACGAAAAGGAAGTTCCTTTGACCCGAACGACGCGCCAGCGTTATCACTGGAGTATGGAGGTGGGTCTCCAACACTCGAAACATAAGAGGGGCACTGGAGCCCCGTCCCTTCTCTTCCTAAATGGGCGCTAGGAGAGGGTAGGTTTACCCTCCTGTTTCCTACTAAGGTTGCTTCCTCCGTTGGAGTTCTCGCTCCTCCTTTCACCATGCATTCTTTCCCTCTTCCGGATTTCCTCGGGTCCTTCTTCAAACCCACGTCCTTCCATTTGGCCTTTTGATGGAAGGAGAGCCATTTCGCAGGCCGAGCACCCCCGCTAACAAGTTGAGGTCTATCCTCCGCTTCAATCTCCTCGTCATACTCCTCACCGGAATATTCCAACTCCTCCGCATTTCGATTGTTACGAACTGTCTCTTATGAGCCCTTAGCAAAGAATCTAAGGCCTCAAAGTTTGCCTCAACGGCGGGACTAATATCTGGAATAGGGTTAGCGGACGTTGAGGCGTGATGTACTGAGTAGTTTCCAAACGAGATCGTGTGGTAAAGGTCACTGCTTTGGGCGCGATTATCGGTGATAGTTGTGTTGAGTGGGACCATGGTAGAAACCAGGTGGAGGTGTATCTTCTCTTCCCGGTTCCATGCCGGAAAAGTAGTGTAGTTGGTTGAGGTATTAGGACTCGGTGATTACGGGACTAATAGTAGTGGTCCCACGGATGGCGCCACCGATTGTACAAAAGATTATACTACCAGCTTGATGAGGATCAAAGTAATGAGGGTGTATGTTCCACCAAGACTTGCCTATAACCCGAGAATAAGAAATATGAAACACTACGTTAAGTGATTGCGGGTAGGACCCTGCGAACCACCTCCGTGAGAGTAAGTATGAGTTATGGTTGTTTAAGTATGTGTAAGTAAAGAAATGAGTGTGAAATGAGCATACCATAATCCATTGCCCGTCCAACCTATTTATAGTGGAAGAAATACGGTTAGAGGCACTCTTGCATAAATGTCGGAGATCATGGGGGCGTCCCATGATTGTGGGTAACCGCTAGGGCTTAGTGACCCACGCTCGGACTTGACGGGAAGCCAGAGAGAGGAGATCGTGGGTTTGACCAAGTCGAGGTTCCTTTATCCATTGTCCTTCGTCACCATACCCAAAGGGCTTAGGGCTTCGGATGGTGAGTTCCCTTAGGTAACCTTTGTGCCAACGAATGGTTTGACGCCTATGGATATTTTCGAATCCTAACTTGGGCCTTCGTATGGAAGGGCTTCGACACGTCTCGGAGGAGTGTCCTTCGAGCTACTCGGAGGGTACATCATCAGTATCAATTGAGCTTCTGTGAGATTGAAGATGCCAAATCTTTGTGGGATGCTATTGAATTAAGGTTTGGTAGGAATGAAGCAACAAAGAAGTCAAGAAAGAATCTTTTGAAGCATCAGTTTGAGAACTTTACTGCTTTGAGTTCTGAAGGCATTGATCAGACTCGTGATAGACTGCAGAGACTTGTGAGCCAACTTGCACTGATGAAAGCTGCAATTCCTCAAGAAGACATCAATCTCAAGTTTCTAATAAAGAATATTATGTTGAAAATTTATCGCTGTGTTTTGCTTACATCTTACTTCACCATTGATTCACTATTATCTGCTTTAATACTTTAACTGCTTTATACGATAGTGAATAGGGAACAACAAGTGGTATCGAGCAAGGTGATTATAAAACCTTTAAAGCCGCTCTAAAACGTTTTAAATCGTGATCCAAATGGTCGAAATTGATGTGCCCCAACTAGTCAACAAAAGGGTGGAGCGATTCGTTGTTTCCCTCGACTTGAAGTTGGTAAATTTAACAAATGGAAAAGCGAATGCTTTGCTATTTGAGTGGGATGAAACCTTACTACATTAAGTGTATTAATGAAGGTCCATCTATCCCAAAGATCAAGGTTTGCGTAAACACAAGCTCGGTGGACTCGGGACGAGAGAAGAGTGGTCAACCAGACCAAAGGCTCAAAAGTATCATCATATCTTGTCTTCCCGATGATACTCAAGTTCATATTGGTCAGAGTGCCTAAACAAACCTGGGATAACCTGGTCCACGGTCATGAAGGTCCTTCGATACCAAGGAAAATAGGATCATGGAACCGAAACTTGAGTATAACACCTTTAGGGCTAAGGACTCGTAAACTCGTCTCAAACTTACACCCGATACAAAACTTTGTTAAATGAACTGTCTAATGATGGTGTTAAGTTGTCCAAACATGAAATCAATGTTGGTTTTGTCAATAGTCTCCACGAGAAGTGGTTGAATTTCTCTCGGGGACTTAGGAATGCTAATCATATCCGAATCTTGAACTTCACGAAATTTATGGGAAATTTGTCTATGAGGAAAACCTCATCAGCAGGCGATACCCCGACTTAAAGAAGTCTCGTGAAGTCAAGAAGTCCCCACCACCACTTCAACACCTTTATCTACTTGCTTTTTCTCTAACAATGTGGTTCGTGATTTTCAAGAAAATTCGGATGATAAGCCCGATGAGAGATCAAGTGAGGAGTACCTAAATGACCTAAACATCGAATTTCGGGAAAGGGCACTCTTTGCTAACTCTCGAAGGTTTATAAAAAGAAAAAAGGTTTTCAAATGCTAAAGCAAACGAGGACACCAATGCTTTAAGTGTCACAAAAGAGGTCATTTTGCAAAGACTTTTTTCAAAAACAATTTCGAACCTCTTATAAACCATCGTGGTCAAATCATCCTCGAGCTTTAGCAAATTTCAACCAAAATCTATCGGTCTCATCAAAATTTTCAAAACAAATATGATCAAAACAAAACTGTTGATTTTAAAGCAAAGTGCAGAAAGTCAAAGCGAAGCTAGCACTACTTGAGGCCACTCCCTCAGAAACAAAAAACACTGTTAAATATGTGCAGGGTAAAAGCAAAGGCCTAGTTTCTGAAGTCTTCGACTGGGATGAAGAGCCAGTCTCCTCAGATGATGAAATGGTGCAAGTCAGTGCACTGATGGCTCTTTCAGAAGAGAACAAGCTAGCTGTTGGAAAAAATCATGCCAGGAATGGAGAATGGGTCAATATCACAATGAAGAAGGTAAACATTTTACTTTCTATGGATGATGACTCTGATTGGCAGTCCTTTATGAACTATATCAATGTAGATCTTAAGTTTGTAGAAGAGCAACGATTAAATCTTTTTTCAAAATACAACAAGTTAAGTTTTGAATTGAATAAGTGTAGGATGAATTACTTCTTTTAAAACAAGCTAAGCTTGAGGTCATGTCACTACAAATTCAAAACACCGAACTAGTTAAAAGAAATCGAGCTCTTCAAGATGAACTTAAGAAAGAAAAGATATCATTGAAAGTTGGATTGCTAAAAATCCTAGGGTCTTTGATCTTGTGGAGCTCGGTAGCAAAAAGAGAGTGATAGGTGAAGATCATCTCCCGACTCTCACAACAAAGACCGTAGTCCAAAGCCCTTTGTGTCCGTGGCATGATTACCAATGTGTTGACTTACCCTAAGCCCAATGATTGGATTGAATGGGTTAACCCTGAGAGTAAGCTTCCAAATTTCGATTCGGAAGAACACTAGAGCCTAAAAGCCAAGCTCTTAAGCGCATGCTTGGACTCCTGATGTGCCCAAGAGTCACGAACACATCTCCGAGTCCGAAGCGAATCTAATGCACCGCTTCCACCCCCGAAACCTCTTCGTGGTCTTTGCACCAAGCTCGAGCTTACTCCAATGCAATTCAATCCTCATTCACCTAAAGAAAGGCCTGGACTTGGTAGAACCATCCCGAAAAGACCAATAAAACCAATCCAACAAGAGTCTACTCCCACCGAGACTTCCACATCATCTCCCCACGAAGTCGACCAAATTCAACAATCGATCGAACTTGTGAGAAGCGATCGATAAGATGTAATCCATCGAAAGAGCTCCTGATTCAATCAAGGAAACTAAATCAGCCTTCTCTAGTTCCTCAAAGTAAAAATCAATCATCAAATCCAAGCAGAAGTGTGATCTATGCCACTATACCAGTCATACCACTGACAACTGCTATAGAATCCTTTTTTGTATGATCTGCAAAAAGGATGATCACATAACTTCTATCACTTACAATATGTAAGTTCTCTTAGTAAAGTTAACTATGCCAAAGTTGGTTATCAGTATGCTTCATCCTCCAAACCTGCTCACAAGAATAGAGCAAAACCTTTTCCTCCTTGCCCACACTGTGGCTTCAATGATCATCATCATGATGATTGTCTTATGAAATCATGCTGTGATATTTGTTGGAATCCAGCTCATGAGACATCCCAGCATGACAATGTCATCTAAGCAAGGAGAAATTCCAAGCAACCCAGAATCACTGAGTCATCCTCAGTCTCCAAATGCAAAACGTGTGGTAGCACAATGCACTCAACCACCGACCATGAGTCAATTGCCAAATTCAAATGCACCTTTAGGCCCAAGCGCACTAGTATGTGGGTCGGCAAGAGTAACTAATCCGGTTTACTATTTGTGCGAGACACACCGAGAACCTATTTGGCATCTAGATAGTGGATGCTCAAGAAGCATGGTGGTGTTAAGGAGTATCTGCACAAATATGTAAAGGAACCGGGACCCAAGGTAGTATTTGGTGATAACTCATCATGTCCCATCAAGGTTATGGTTCGAGATATTTGCAATGGAATAGTTTTCTCTAGAATAGCTTATGTCAATGGTCTCAAATACAATCTCATCGATGTCGATCAACTCGTGATGCAAAGTACATTGTGCAATTCAATGACAAACAAGGCACCATTTTCAATGCCAACAAAGAAGTTGTTTTGATAGCTCTAGAAGAGATGATGTTTATGTCTTAGACATGTCAACACTCTCTCAAAATGGAACTTGTCTCTTTGCCAAAGCCATCAAACTATCAATGGTCGTGGCACAAGAGACTCTCACACTTAAATTTCAAAAATATCAACAACTTGGCAAAACAAAACAAGTTCCTTGGCTTACCATCACCGGTTTTGCAAAGATAAACCATGCTCGACTGTGAAAATGGCAAACACCAAAGAGCATATTTCAAAACCAAACAAAATTTCTCCATCAAAGCGCTTTCACCTCCTGCATATGGATCTCTTTGGACCATCGGTCAAGATCAATCCAAAGATGAGAAGTATACACTTGTCATTATTGATGAGTTTTCAAGATACACTTGGGTATACTTTCTTTCCAAAAAGAGTCAGTAATGATACAATAATGTCATTCATCGGGAACATTGAAAACCGAATGACATTCTTGTTAAACAAATCGAATCGACAATGGTACTAAGTTCGAAATGAAGAGCTTGAGAATTTACGTGATGAAAAGGAATCTCCCAAAAATTTCATCTCCTTACACCCCCGAACAAAATGGGGTAGCCGAAAGGAAAACAGAACTCTCATTGAGGCTGCTTAACTATGTTAAATGGCTCACTCTCTCAAACATTTACTGGATCAAGCGATCAAAATAGCCTATTACACTCAAAGCAGGTCAATCATTGTCAAAAGACATAACAAAACCCCATATGAGATATTCAAAGGTAGACTCACGATATCATTACTTTCATGTGTTTGGATGTCTGTGTTTATTCATAACCACAAGGATCATTTAGGCAAGTTTGATGCTAAAGGCGATGATGGATACTTTTTAGGTTACTCATTTGATCTCCTCGATGATGTACCCTCCGAGTAGCTCGAAGGACACTCCTCCGGGACGTGTCGAAGCCCTTCCATCTGAAGGCCCAAGTTAGGATTCCAAAATATCCATAGGCGTCAAACCATTCGTTGGCACGAAGGTTACCTAAGGAACTCGCCATCCGAAGCCCTAAGCCCTTCTGGTATGGTGACGAAGGACAATGGATAAGGGAACCTCGACTTGGTCAAACCCACGATCTCCTCTCTCTTGGCTTCCCGTCAAGTCCGAGAACATGGGTCACTAAGCCCTAGCGGTTACCCACAATCATGGGACGCCCCCATGATCTCTGACATTCATGCAAGAATGCCTCTTACCGTATTTCTTCCACTATAAATAGGTTGGACGGGCAATGGATTATGGTATGCTCATTTCACACTCATTTCTTTACTTACACATACTTAAACAACCATAACTCATACTTACTCTCACGCCAGAGGTGGTTCGCAGGTCCCACCCTGTGAATCACTTAACGTAGTGTTTCATATTTCTTATTCTCGGGTTACGGGAAAGTCTTGGTGGAACATACATCCCTCATTACTTTGATCCTCATCAGCCCGGTAGTGCAATCTTTTGTACAATCGGTGGCGCCATCCGTGGGACCACTACTATTAGTCCTGTAATCACCCGGTCCTAATACCTCAACCAACTACACTACTTTTCCCCATGGAACCGGAAGAGAAAATACACCTCCACCGTGTTTCTCTACCTGGTCCCACTCAACACAACCGACACCGATAATCTTGCCCCCATAACAACCTCAACCTTTACCACACGATCTCGTTTGGAAACTACTCCCATACATCACGCCTCAACATCCGCTAACCCTATTCCAGATATTAGTCCGCCGTTGAGGCAAACTTTGAGGCCTTAGATTCTTTGCTAAGGGCTCATAAGAGACAGTTCGCAACACCGAAATGCGGAGGGAGTTGGAATACTCGGTGAGGAGTATGGCGAGGAGATTGAAGCGGAGGATAGGCCTCAACACATTAGCGAGGCGCTCGGCCTGCGAAATGGTTCTCCTTCCATCGAAGGCCAAATGGGAGGACCTGAGGTTTGAAGAAGGACCCGAGGAAATCCGGAAGAAGGAAATAATGCATGGTGAAAGGAGGCGAGAACTCCAACGGAGGAAGCAACCCGGTAGGAAGCGAAGGGTGAATTTACCACCTCTTAGCGCCCATTTAGGAAGAGAAGGGACGGGGCTCTAGTACCCCTCTTATGTTTCGAGTGTCGAGGCCCACCTCCATACTCCGGCATGAATCAATTACCCCACGGAATGAACCCCTACCTACCGCTCAAACCTACAACACTTACCCTCCGAATGGTTCACTCCCCAACCGAATTACCAAGAAATGCCCTATGGACGGTTCCCACGCAATCGATGGGTGTGAACCCTTCGTACTCAACCCGCCATCGTTTACCCTACCTACACACCGCCATTTCGTAACCCGTATAATCCTACACCTGTTTATCCACCTCCATACAACCCTTACTATGCCGAAGCCTCTGGAGCATGCACACCCTTCGTGAAGTGGATCGAAGACTACCCCATACCTGACGGTGTAAAGATGCCTACTCACATAGGCACCTACGATGAGAAAGGCGATCCTGATAACTTCCTCCACTTATTCGAAGGCGCTATCAAGATGCAAAAGTGGGTCATGCATGTAGCATGCCACATGTTCACTTACACGCTCAGAGACTCCGCAAGAATATGGTGGAACGGGCAGAAGTTGGGGAGCATTATGAGTCTAGACGATCTTAAGGCTAAGTTCGGTTACACTTTAGCCAATGTAAGAAGTACACCAAAACTCACCTAACCTTGCACACCATCAAGCGAGGACAACGAAAGCACAAGGGCCTTCGTTACGGTATCTTGATGAAACCTTGCAAACTATAGGGTTGCACGAAGATCGAGGATCTCGGTTTTGTACATGGCCTTGAGTCGAGCTTGGTGGAATTCACCCACCGACCTTCCCAACACCTATAAGGCCTTGATCGAGAAGGCTTACACCGGATTGAGTCCAATGAGGTAGCAACAAACGGGCTCCGATAGAGCAAAAGGAAGGCGTCGACAAATTCTCTAGAGGGTCCTCACAGGAAGGATCCAAAATCAAGAAGAAGAACAGAGACCGCTTCACCCCATACAACAAAGGTTCGAACCATGAACTCTTGGCGAACTTGGTCAAATCTCCCCGAGAGATCCTAGCCACCGAGAAAGCCGCAAAGTTCTTCGATCCACCACCTCGGATGATAGCACGAAGCAAAGCCAGAGACATGTCCAAGTATTGCCATTTCCATGAAAATCATGGACACGACACGAACAAGCTGCGGGGAACTAAAAAGCGGATCGAGGAGGCGATGCGGTGCAGACAGTTAGCACATCTGGTCAAAGGCATAAAGAAGGGAAAGACAAGTTCTCCGACACTCAACTGGGTGAATGGAAGGGAACACGAAGGAAGCCACGCCCGAAGCTCCTATACTAATGGTACACCGACACGATGCAACCTTGAAAAGAAAGGAAGCGGATGGGGAGGCTGGGAAGTGTAGGGAAATAACCTTCCTTACATATTAGAGGCGAGACACCTTGGTGATCCGTGATCATCAAGGTACGAATCTCAAGCAGGAGGTAAACCGAGCATATATGGATTGTGGAAGCTCTGCGAGATCATCTATGAGCATTGTTTTCTAAAGCTCAAGTCATCCATACGCTCACGAAGGGTAGACTCGAAATCACCCCTGGTAGGGTTTTCCGGCGAACACTCGTGGCCCACAGGAGAAGTACCGTTGGAAATCACCATAGGCAAAGGCCCCTTATCCCGCACGGAAACACTCATCTTCGTCATAGTAAGGTCAGATTCTCCTTATAATTTGTTAATAAGGAGAACAACCATGCAAAAATAGGAATTGTTGTTTCCACCATACATGTCGCTATTAAGTTCCAAACCCTTCGAGTAGGAACTGCTCATTCTAGTTATGGGGCGGATAAGGGTGTATATGGTGTCAAAAGATCAAAGAAGAATCGGAGGAGTCTCCATGGAAATTCTAAAATTGTCAGATCGGAAGAGCGAGTTGTGGTTAACCCTAGCTACCCGAACAAGCGGTGGTAGTAGGAAAGCAACTCCGGCAAATTTCAAAGCGAAGCTCACGGGCTCATGCAGAGACTAACCTTGATATTTTTCTTGGAAATATTACGACATGACAGTGTACCAAGAACATTGGCGATAGACGGACGGTCCTTGGAGCGGAGCATAAACTCAATGAGTACAAACACATTGAGCCAATAAAGGTAAAAGGAGAAGCCTAGCCCCGAATCAAGCAGCTGCGGCTGCAAAGTTGATGAACTCACACAGCGAGCATCCCGAGGAGGTCAAGTACCAAACTTTGGTGGCCAACCCGGTCTTTGGTCAAAAAGAGCGACGGAGGGTGGCGCATGTGTTGACTTCATCGACATCAACAAAGCATGCCCGAAGGATTGCTACCCTACCAAAAATTGACCGGAAGGTAGAATCCTTGGCATGTTTTCGATTAAAATGCTTCTTAGATGCCTATAAAGGGTATCATCGGATCCGAGATGGCAAGGAGGACGAGGAAAAACGACCTTCTACACAAGCAAAGGCGTCTCTTATTCTGAAAAGATGCCCTTGCTTTAAAGAATGCAGGGCGACTTATCAGCGTCTCGTAGATAAAGCCTTCAACAAGCAGATGGCGTAAATCTGAAGCCTACGTTGATGACATGGTTATCAAGAGCAAGACGGAGGAGGACCTACTCCTCGATGTACAAGAAACATTTGACCGACTTTGGGCGATTAACATGAAGTGAACCCTAAGAAATGCTCCTTCGGTGTCGAAGAGAGACAATTCCTAGGGCATTTGATCACTAAGCGAGGAATAAAAGCTAATCCTTCAAGGTCAAGGCCATTTCCGATCTCCAAGCCCCTAAGTGTTTAAAAGATATACGAGCCTAAATGGGAAGCTAGCGACCTTAAGTCGGTTTTGTCGAAGGGGTGACGGGTCCCTACCATTCTTCAAAACACTCAAGGGATGCGTGGACAAGAAAACTTTCCAAAGGAGCCGGATCTCAAGTCGCCTTCGGAAGATGAAGGAGTTCATTGAAATCCTTCCAACACTTACTGACCCCAATCAAAGGCGAAGTGTTATTCATGTATTTAGCATCCTCAACGGAGAGTATTAGCGCATCCTCATGGCGAGAACAAGACAAGCGGCGGATCCCCATTTACTTTGTTAGCGAGGTCCCTACGGAAGAAGAGATCAACTATCTAACATTGGAGAAGTTAATACTCGCCTTAATCTACGCAACAAGGAGGCTCCGATGCTATTTCCAGGCCCATCCTGTCACAGTCTTAACAGACAAGCCACTAAAACAGATCTTGTTAAAACCTGAAAAGTCTGGAAGGGTGGCTAAATGGGCTATTGAGCTTGAAGAACATGAAATAGAGTTCAAAGGACGAAACTCTATTAAAGGGCTATTGGGAATTCTACTAAGTTAGAATTCTGCTGAAGTTTCTACCTAAAGGATTCTGTGAAGTTCAAGGAATATCTTTGAAGAGCAGTAATCTTGAAGTTATATAGGCGTAGTTTGTTTACTGCGAAATAGTTATTCCGTGTTTTCTTTAGTTAGTTAGGATATGCATGAGCTTTATTAGGAAGTGATTATGTATATCTTATTTAGTTTTATTATTATACGTTTCTTAGGAAACAAGTTAGGATTCCTTGTCTATAAAAGGAACACAATAGTATGATGAAGGTATCGAGTTGAAAAACAAAGTTTTAGTAATATAAAGATCCATAGAGGATCAACGTGTTCTTAGTTATTTGTGTTCGTACTTATATTTGATTTCCGCTAAAGAATATAAGTCGTAGAGATTGTCTATTAGTTTGTTTGTGATTACATAAGCAATACTAACGATCTGCGAGTGCTCAAGATCTATCAAGATCTAACGTTTCAACAAGTGGTATCAGAGCCTCGAGAGAGTCTCTACGATACTAAGAACAATCTTTTCTAATCACTCATACAACCTAAACAACATACACCATGCCTGGATCAGATGACGGTATGGATGTCACCAACAACCAAAACAACACCAATCTGCAACAACTAAGTCTCTCAAATAGCAACGCTAAGTTTCCTTACCTAAAGAAGGAAGAATATGATCTATGGGCAATGAAGATGCAAAACTGGATTTCCAACATTGATTGGAATATGTGGGAGATTGTAAGGAAGGGAAACAGTTTGAAGAGGACTACCACAGATGCTGATGGTAACATGACTTTCGTTCCTCCTAAAGCTGCTCAAGAGTTCTTTGGTGGTTTAGAGAGAAACCAAAGTGAAAACGATTCTTCTTCAAGCTATTCACGAGGATCACTTGAGTGATTTTCACTTCATGCAGATGCTAAGGATATATGGTTGGCTATTAAGGCCAAGTTTGGAGGGAATGAGGAGTCTAGGAGAATGAGAAAATCGATCTTTGAGACAACAGTTCGAAGACTTTCAAGTCTCAAGAGGAAGGAATTCACAAGGGCTATGACAGATTTCACAAGATTTTAAGCAGTTGAATCGACTAAAGGCAAAGCGGATAATGATAATTGTAATTCTAAGTTCTTGAGATCTTTACCTCAATCCACGCTACAAGTGAGCATTGCTTTCAAAACTAAAGGTGGGCTGGATATGCTTACTTTTGATGAGCTGTACAACAAACTTAAAGCTCTTTAGCATGATGTGAGAAGTCCTTTCCATTCATCCTCCACTGCTAGTCATACAACATTTGTTGGGGCTTCTACCCCTAAGTTGATTCATGCTCCAAGTCCCACTTACTCATCGTCATCTTACACTACCACTCCATCAAGTTCTCACTCTAAATCTAATGGTGTAATGGAAGATGTGCTTGGATCCTTCTTTGCTGATTATGATCCTCATCAGGAACTTACATATGAGGATTTTGATCAGGTAGACCCACTAGAGATGGAGGAGATGAAGTTGAAGTGGCAAGTGGCCATGCTCTCTATGGACATCAAGAGATTTGAGCGTAAGGCTGGGAGGAAGTTTGGATTTTAGGGAAGAGATCCAGCAAGGTTTGACAAAAAGAAGGTCAAGTGCTTTACATGTCATCGGATGGGTCACTTCTCGAGAGTGCAAAGATAGGAAGTCGGTGAGGAGGTGAGATATTCTTCTTGTCAGTGAGAATCGGAGGATCTTGGCACTTCAAAGAATGGATCTCGGTTGCTATGGTCACTATGGATACTAATGTAGTGGAAGCTGCATGATCGGAGAATGATGAGAGTTAAGTGCGATAATATTGGGTTCTTTGGAATCTTGTACTTGAGGAGGATAGGCATGATCAAATTGCCTTGATGGGTCTCTCGGTACAAAATTATTTGTTTGGTTGTAGTGAGCGTTATAATGAACTTAAAGAAGCATATGATATTTTGAAACCTAAATATAATGAATGCTATGTTGAAGTTGAAGCTTATAAGCAGGCATTAAAAGCGTTAGAAAGACAAAAGGTTTGGTTTCGGAAGAATCAAATAGCTTATGATGAAAAGATTAGAGTGTTAGAAAGTGATCTAGAATGTACTAAAATGACTTAAAAGGTGCGAGAAATTGAAAGGCGATGTGGTGTCCGAAAGCGGTGTGTTGAAAGAAAAATTAGATAAAGAAATAGCTAGACATAATTCTTAGCTAAAATCGGTCTAAATCTAGCTAAAGAGCTCTATTCTAGTCAAACTCCTAATACTTGATGAGGTTTAGGCTTTAAGAAATATGTAGGACTAGAAGCTAGAGAGGACACACGTAAATCAACACCAGCAGGATTGGCTAACGTTGTAAAAGAAGGTGATTTACATGCAGTACGTGGATCTATTAGATGAATACCTATGCCTGTTGACCTTTCCCTTACTATTGACTTTGATGGATCACATCATCTATATGGCAAAAAGTCAAAAGACTTGCGAGACCCTGATTCTTCATCTAATGATTTTGTCTCTTGCTCTGACAGTGACAAATCTTATGATCAAGGGTCTACTTCTTATGCCACCGTGATTCAAGTGATAAGTCGACCTACCCAAGACCTCACCCAAGCACGCACCCAAGCCTACCTTGAAGCCTATTAGAGTTCTTTGCTAAGGAATCCTCTTCCAAGCAGTTTCCTCACGAAGACTTGTCTTTTCATTCTTTGAATAATAATCTGTTAAAACAATTCTTTTCATGGTTTTGGTTTGAATACTTACGCTTGTAATAGAACATCTTTTGGGTTGAATAAATCTTCTAAGCAGAAGACATGTTTTGTGTGTGGAAGTAAATTTCATTTAATTAAGGATTGTGATTTTCATGAATAAAGAATGGGTGTATGTCTTTGAAATCTAGACCAATGTGGACTAATGTTAATGCTATACCACCTTATGTTCCATAAGCAAACTATGCATCTCCTCCTTTTACTTGGAAGCTCGGTTGCTAGACCATATGTCTGAACCAACAAGTTCATATTTTAAAAATGGTTATTGGCTTTGGATATGTTGACTCAATGAATGATGGGAAGGGTTATAGGAATCTTTTGTGAAGCCCTCAACAGTTGTTCTTGGACACAAATGGGACCTAAATTTCAATGAAACCCAAGAACAATAGTGGATCTTATAAATCTACATGGCCTCGATCTAAAGATCCACAAGGCAGGTTCAAGTCAGTAATGACTTGAGCCTCAATAGTGTACTAATTGTTGTATATATTTTGTTGTTGTTGTTGTAGGATCATCCTCTTAAGCACAAGGAAGTTGGCATTGTTGATAGTGGTTGCTCAAGAAGTATGTCAGGAAACAGAGATATGATGCATAATTTCGTACCCATTGAAGGAGGAGGCAATGTGACTTTTGGTGGAAGTGATGGTAGAATCACTGGGAAAGGGACCATCAAAACACCTCAACTGCACTTTGAGAATGTGTACTATGTCAAGGAACTACAACACTTCAACTTGTTCTCAGTCTCACAAATATGTGACACAAAGAACAAAGTACTCTTCTCTGAGGATGAATGTCTTGTGCTGTCTAAAGACTTCAAACTTCCAGAAGATACATCAATTTTGCTAAGAGTTCCTCGTACTCACAATTTATACACATTCAAGTTGAATGATGTTCAACCAGAAGGTAACTTAACTTGTTTGGTGGCTAAAGCATCCCTGGATGAGTCTACAAAGTGGCATAGAAGGATGGCTCATGTGAACTTCAAGACCATTAACAAGCTATCTAAAATGGGTCTTGTTGAAGGACTTCCTTCAAAGGTTTTCACCAATGAACATAACCTGTGTTGCTTGCAACAAAGGAAAGCAACACGAGCCTTTACAAAGCAATTAATGCATGAGCCTTATTTGAGAACCTCTTGATTGCTTCACATGGATCTTTTGGTCCAACTCAAGTCGCAGATATTGATCACAAATACTTTTGTCCGGTAATCAGCGATGGATTTAGCGAGTTTTGTTGGGTGTTCTTTACGAGAACAAAAGATGAAACATCTCCGGTTTAAGAGAGTTTATTACCCTTGTTGAAAATCACCAATAAAAGGTTAAGGGCATCGGTGTGATAATGGGACGAGTTCAAGAATGCGTGATTGATAGAACTCGTAAGTCTAAAGGAATAAAAGGACTATAGCACTCCAAGAACCCCTCAACAAAATGGGGTGGTGAGCGAAACCATTATAGAGGCACCAAGATCTATGCTTGGACTCTAAGTTACCCACAATTTTTGGGTGAGCAGTTGGCATAACTTGTTATGTTACGAGCAGGTATCTATCACTAGACCTCATTTTAAGACACCTTATGAACTTCTATGTGAAAGTTCACGCTATTTACTACCTTAAACCTTTTGGATGTCAAGTGACTATTTTGAATACGAGTGATCCACTGGTAAATTTGATGAGAAGGCTTGAGGGATATATAGTGGGGTATTCGGCTCATAGTAAGGCGTGTCGGGTATACAATTTGAATGCTAAGAAGATTGAGGAGACTTTGAACACGAGATTTCTAGAAGACAAGCCTAATGTTCAAGGACAAGGTCATGTTTGGTCTTTTGACCTTGACTATAGCGATTATTTGGGTTATTCTAGACATGTGGCTAACCAAAATGCGAGTTCACACGAGTCTCCCAACGATGATCTTGCTACCATGAATCTTGATTACGATAGTGAGTTTGAGGATGATGAACATCCTATTCTTGTACCTTCTTTCTCCCCTAATAATTTTACAGGTGACACTTCCAAAGTTACTACTGATGACAATGAAGATGAGTCCAACTATGCAGAGGACCTTGCTAGGCTTAAGAAACAAGAGTATGCAGCTAATCTAGAAGCTGAGAGGAATGCTGAAGAGGTTGCAAGAGAAGCAATCAGTGGAAATCACCATTCTACGAAAGTGATCCTGTTTCTCCTATCATCACCAATTCTGTGAAGGTTCTTGCTTCTACTCCCATTTCTACTAGAGTGTCCATGGACTTTGGGAACCTTATACACGTTTTCCAAGACCTTGGATCTTGGTAATCATCAACCCAAAGTGGAGTCTTCACCTCACCTTCCTATGACATAATTTTGAGCCAAGCTGTGACTAATCTGGATACCTCCATTGATGTCAACACCATCGCTACTAAAAGGATCAACACTACTCATCCAGGTCCAATATTATTGGTGATCCTAATGCACTGTTAGAACTAGGGCACCGTAACAAGTTCTAAATATGGTCAAGAGCTTTTATCTCTTATGTCTCAAACCGACAAAGGGACAATCATACGGACTTTGAGCATTGTCATTTTTGCACTGCTTTCTCTCAGTGGAGCCAACAAGTGTTACTCGAGCCTGGATGATTCAAGTTGGCTTGAAGTAATGCAAGAAGAGATGCAACAGTTCAAAAATCGGCGGGTTTGGATATTGGTCCCACTACGAAGGAAGTATGCAATTGGGACAAAATGGATTTTGAAAAATAAAAGAGATGCAATGGGTGTTATGATTAAAAATAAAGCAAGATTAGTGGCTCAGGGGTTCAGACAAGAGGAGGGGATTGATTATGATGAAGTGTTTGCACCTATTGCTAGAGTTGAGGCCATTCGTATTTTCTTGGCCTATGCATCTTACATTGGTTTCATGGTGTATCAAATGGATGTTAAAGGTGCATTTCTGTATGGTGAGATAGAAGAGGAGGTTTATGTCACTCAACCTAAAGGATTTGAAGATCGGATCACCCAAATCATGTTTATAAGGTAGTTAAGGCTCTCATGGACTTCATCGGCACCTAGAGCATGGTATGCTAGGCTTTCATCATTTCTGTTGAAGCATGGCTATAGAAGAGTGCTATTGATAAAACACTTTTCTGAAGAAGAATTCCAGAGACATTATTCTTATGCAAGTTTATGTAGATGATATCATATTTGGATCCACTAAAGAGGCTTGGTGCGGTGAGTTTGAGGAGCGATGAAGGGAGAGTTTCGGATGAGTGCGATGGGGAGCTTACTTTCTTTTGGGTCTCAAGTTCGTGAGAACGATGGTATCTTTATCGGTCGGGACAAATATGTGAGGGACGTCTTGAAGAAGTTTGGTATGGAGAGTGTCGGGATCGCCACAACACCTTATGAAGCTCAAAGTAAAGACAAACAATGAACCAGATCTACCGTGAATGTTCATTTATCTGAGATCTATGATTGGTTCATTGATGTATCTAACGACTTCTAGGCACGATATTACATTTCTTTGTGAGTGCTTGCTCTAGACATCAAGTCACTCCACTTGCTTCCCATCTGAATGCGATCAAGAAGATCTTTAAGTATTTGAAAGGCCAACCCCATTTAGGCCTTTGGTACCCAAAGAGTCTCCTTTTAATTTGGAAGCATATAGTGACGATGATTATCTTTGGTGCAAATCTGGATAGGAGATCCACAACCGGAGGTTGCCAATTCCTTGAAAGAGATTGATTTCTTGGCGGTGCAAGAAACAAACTATTGTGGCTACCTCATCTCTTGAAGCAAAGTATGTTGCTCGCAAATTACGTAGACGAGGTTCTTTGGATACAAAATCAATTGTTGGATTATGGGTATAACTTCATGAACACAACAATTTTTATTGATAATCAAAGTACCATATGCATTGTTAAAAATCCAGTTTTTGTAACACCCCAACCCGCTAAGGGTAGAAGTATTACAAAATGGTGTCTTATCAAAGCATACATAATGAACATAACAAAACAGCGGAAGTCTTAAATAAATAACCAAAGGAAGAATTCAGCCAACACGGCTCAAACGTTACATAAGTTCATCGAAAAATCAAAGGAATAACCCAAGACATAAATAATGTCAACATAATCAAGCATGAACTACGATGACTAAAGCCATAAATCCGCATATCCGCTCATCACTCAAACCCATAGCTAAGATCCCAGCTTCTAGCTTAATTACCTGCCGCATGGAAAGAAAACGCGCCGAGCTTAAAAGCCGATGTGATATATATAACAAGCGAATAATCGAAGGGTAAATAACGAAGGTAACATAATCATAAGGTACATTGGGGAATATCATAAGGCATGACAAAGGATAAGGAATAGAAAGAGAAATGAAAGGTCACCATCAACCACGACCCCATATCATATCATACACATATCATATCATATCATAACGATTGTATCCCGAGGGTGACCTCGAATACCATATATAGGAGGAGACCTCAAATAACGATGGAGTGATCAACTCACGGAAATGTGAAGACGGATTGCACCCGACATCATTCACCATATATATCTCCAAACGGATCAAATCCTCGAAACATATCATATCTAGGATGCATCCATACCCCGGAACATATCATAGTGGCCAAATCATATACATATAGTGAGCTCATAATCATATCATATCATAATGGGGACGGTGTATCATCACTGACACTTGGAGTCATGCCATTGGTGCATCAATGACACGGTCATGTTACCTTCATGACTAGGAAAACATATTTGGCTCGGGTATCGGATCAAGGGTCAAAACATATTCATATCATAATGGTTCATATCAAAGTTCATATCAAAGTTTCATATCGAGTTTCATATCGAAGGTTCATATAAGTTTCATATCAAAGGGAGCATAGCAAGGTCATAGGAAGCCCTAATCATGAGGCTTAGAGTAAAGCATATGATTCAAGCTAATATCGAAGATGTATAAGAATCACGAGAAACCTTAAGAGGTAAGGTCGAATATATCATGCCTTATTCGGAGCAAATCACAAAGAAAGTAAAATCAAGAAACGAGATCAATCCGTGCTTGAACCTATATGAATTAAATAACGTTCTATAAGAATCGGATCACTCATTTAAGACGACTTTCCATTTTAGTAATCTTTCCATTTTAAGTACTTTCTATTTTAGGTAACTTTCTATTTTAGGCGAGGTTTCTATTTTAGTAACTTTCCATAATTAGCGTTTTCCATACTTAGTAACTTTATATACTTATCTAAAGTTAAATAATGAAAATGAGTGTTATTATGATTTAAGGATCATTTATGACAAGTTACAAAAGTTTAGGGTTTAAAATGCCAATAATGCAAAGTATAGGGTTAAAAGTGTAAATATAGCAAGTTTACTCATTTTACTCATTAAACCCATTTAGTTACTATATTAACAAGTTAATCCATCAAGTTTCATAATTTATAAAACAACCCTTAGCTTTATTAAATCATGTGATACAAAACCCTAGTTTTGATTATGATTACGTATAGGTTTTAACACATGTAGACTTGATTATCACAAGATTATACAACTCATATGAGATACCCATATTTGGGTCGTGACTCCCTCCCCAAATTCAGATTATACGCCCCATGAAATAACCAAAACAAGTTCGTAAATCATTCGTTATCGATTCAATTTATCACATACGTATTCGCATAGTTTCACAAACTCATTTAACTCTTTAACAATCCATACATATGTCGACATATAAAGGACTCAAAATTCAGTTTCGCATTAATATTTATATGCCACATATCATTCGATTCATACATATTTAGAGTCATGATTTTAGGTAATCCATTTCATCATTTTATGTGCCAAACATATTCATCATTTTATGTAACTTATTTGAATAACAAGCCCTAGAAAAGGACTCCATAGTCACGAATTGATCAAGAAAACAAAGAGGAAAGGCGTGAGATGATGATACGTTACCCTAGTAGCGTATGCGTGACAAGGAAACAAGAATCAAACCACCACGATCAAAACCAAGCCTCCTTGGCTCTATCAAACCCACGGCCAGAAAAACAAACCCACGTCCAAGCTTTCTTTTGAACCAAACACGATCACCACGTCCACCAATCGATCACACACGATCACGAGCCTCCTAGGAACCTTTGTTTGTTTGATTTTCGGATGAGAATGGAGAAAAAAATGAAGATGCCGCCAATATGGAGAAGGAGAGATTAGGGTTTTTCTTTGTGTGCTTTTGAAATGAAAGGATAGGTATAAATGAGATTTATGATAATTGATATTGTGATTATGGGGGAGTGAATTAGGGGCCGGCCATCAAGGGGGGGAGGACCAATTCATAGACTTTCCAAGTTTATCTTTTCCAAGTGTATATAGTCTCTTTTCTAGTCTAGGTGAATTGTGTACATGTTGATATGTTTATTTGCTACTTAGAGTTTAATCATTTATGTTTCTTTTAATTCATATCATAAGTTAATTACTTTCATAATGTGTGAATATTATTGATGATATAAGTTGTTAAGCGATGTTAACGTGTTTTCGAGTTTGTATACTTTTAAGTTTGAGGCAAAATTGTCATTTCAGCGTTTGAGATTATAGGGTTTTACAACTCTTCCCTACAAAAGAAAATTTTAGTCCTCGAAAATTGAAAAAAAAGCAGACAATAAACGAAGACATACCCGATGATGAAAAGAAATGTGGATAACTAGCTCGCATAGATTCCTCGGTCTCCTGGGTAGCTTCACGCTCTGGGTGATTCTTCAAAGAATCTTAACAAACGGAATTACTTTGTTTCTCGTGATTCGATCTCGTCGATCTAAAATAGCTCGGTTCTTCCGGTAAGGACATATCTGGTGAATCGATCAAAGGATAGGAAACCACGTGTAACGGATGATAGTTGTATCCCCACAGAGATACATGGAACACGTCATGAACATGAGATAGCGAGGAGGTAGAGCTAAGCGGTGAAAACCTCCCAACACGATCCATAATCTCGAAGGTCCGATGAATCGAGGACCGAGCTTGCCCTTGATTCCAAAACGCTTAATACCACGGGACGGCGAAACTTTCGTAAAACACGATCACCAACACGAAACTCAAGTCGCGCCTATGCTTATCGGCATAACTCTTTTGCCGTGAGCGAGCCTCATTCAATCTTTCCTAGCAACCGCCACCTTCTCATTAGTAATCTCAATGAGTTCCGGCCCTCAATTAAACGCTCACCTACCTCATCCCAACAAATAGGTGCTCTACATTTCCTCCCATATAACAACTCGTCGGTGCTCCTTTGATGCTAGCGTGCCAACTATTGTTGTAGGCAAACTCTACCAAGCATGATACTCATCCCGGTTCAGTCCATTCCAATGCACAAGCCTCAACATGTCCTCAAGAGTCTGAATGGTCCTCTCCGTCGACCATCGGTTTGAGGGTGAAAAGCGGATCTTGAACTTAAGACGTGCCCCAAGCTTTCTGCAGACTCTTCCAAAATTGTGGCGTGAAGCGGATCTCTATCGGAAACAATAGCGGTGGGAGTACCATGCAATCTAATAATCTCTTACCAAAAATCTCCGCCAATCTACTAACACGATAATCTTTCCGGATAGGTAAGAAATGAGCGATTTGGTTAGTCGATCAACAACCACCCAAATCGCGTCATGTCTTTTCCGAGTAGGAGGCAAACACTAACAAAATCCATGGAGATTTCTTCCCACTTCCATGTAGGAATATCTAACGGTGCAACAAACCACTAGCCCTCGATGCTCAATCTTAACTGGCTTGACGTCATACACTAGCTACAAACGAAGCCGCATCACGCTTCATACCATTCCACCGAAATGTTGCTTAAGATCCCGATACATCTTGGTAGAACCAGGATGAATAGTGAAAGGGAACTATGAGCCTCCGACAAAAGCAGTTTCACATAAGCGGGATCATTCGAACACAAAGTCGACCTCATACCATACGACCTTGAAACCATCAACATCGAACTCGATGCTTACCCACCTCGATATTACGAACTATAGACCAAAGCTCACCATCATCCTTCGAACTTCCTTAATCTGTAATATAAGGTTGGACTCTACCTTCAAGCTCGCCCAATAACCATCATAACCCCGAAAACAAAATTCCACATCCATAAGCTCAAGGTCGTGAAGGACCCTGGGTTCAATCTCCAAACTAGCAATCATACCCGACTTTCGGCTTAGTGCATCTGCAACCACATTAGCCTTACCTGGGTGATACTGGATGTTCGTGTCATAATCCTTAAGAAGCTCTAACCATCTCCGTTGCCTCATATTGAGCTCCTTTTTGTGAATATATACTTTAAACTTTTGTGGTCAGTAAAGATATCACACGACTCACCGTACAAGTAATGCCTCCAAATCTTTAAGGCAAAAACCACATGACCCAACTCCAAATCATCGTGGGATAATTCTCCTCATCGATTTCAATTGCCTCGAAGCATAGGCAATCACCTTACCATCTTTGCATCAATACACAACCCAACCCTTTCTTTGACGCGTCGCTATAAATCTGAAAACCTCCGGAACCCGATGGAAGTGTCAAAATAGGCGCAGAAACCAATCTCCGTTTCAACTCCTCGAAACTCTTTTCACGCTCCTCCGTCCATTCGAACTTTTCTCCTTTCCTCATCAATTGCGTCAAAGGTAACGCCAATCGAGAGAAACCCTCAACAAAACGACGGTAATAACCAAGAAGGCCGAAACTTCTCACTACATCACGGTAGTAGGTCTCGGCCATTTGTGATAGCCTCGACTTTAGATGTGTCCATCTTGATACCATCGTGAGACCTGGCGTGACCAAGAAAAGCAACTTGGCTCGGCCGAATTCACACTTAGAAAATTTTGCATACAACCTGGCGTCAAGAACCTCCAACACAATCTGAAGGTCTTTGCTCGTGCTCACCCTCACTCTTAGAATACACAAGTATGTCATCGATGAAGACGATTACAAATTTATTGAGGTACTCGTGGAAAACACGATTCATAAGATCCATAAAACTGCGGTGCATTAGTCAAACCAAGCGGCATAACCAAGAACTCATAATGGCCATAACGAGTGCCGAACGCGGTCTTAGGGCGTCTTGCTCCTTCACACGTAATTGATGATAACGGACCTCAAATCAATCTTAGAAGAATTTTGCACCTTGCAACCGATCAAACAAGTCGTCGATGCGCGGAAGGGGATAGCAGTTACGGATAGTGATACGGTTCACTCATAATAATCAATACACAACCTCATACTCCCATCCTTCTTCTTAACAAATAACACCGTGCGCCCCAAGGTGAAACACTGGGCCTAATAAAGCCGTTCTCCAGCAGTTCTTGCAACTGTTCCTTGAATTCCTTCAATTCGATCGGTGCCATACGGTGAGGAGCTTTAGATATAGGTTCGGCACCGGGAATCAAATTGATGCAAATTCAACTTCCCTAGCGGAGGAATACGGGAAGTTCATCGGGAAAAACTTGAAAATTCGCGTACAATGAAAAGACTTTCGATGGTGGAACTTCAAGAGAAGTATCCTTAATGGATGCCGAAGCCAAGGCAACCATGCGAAATGAGAGTCGCGGGCTTTCATAGCGAGATGATCTTAGGTGACTTAAGTCGTTGAGCACCATGATAAGCGAAATCGGGTTGGTGAATATTACCAAAGATAACAATTCGAGCATAGCGATCAGCGGTAGCCTATGCAAGGCCAACCAATCCATACCGAATAATATCGAAATCAAACATATCCGAGAGGAAGAAGATTAGCGAGCGAATACCATCATCGAAGCGTGGGGACAATCCACATATTCACGATCAATAAGCACTTGGTTTTTCATAGGGGTGGAAATAGAGACTCGGTTTAACAAGGGTGTGTGTGTCATATTTAATTTCCATACTAACGAAGTAGATATCATAGAATGCGTAGCACGGTATCAAATAGAGTAAAAGCGAAAATATCACCAATATAAATAATGCGGTAATGGTACTGAAGAGTTCGCTTGGTCCGGGTAACGAGAATACACACGGCCCTTGGTCGGTGGTTTGGCGTGTTTCCGGAGTAGTCGGTTTCCATGAGTGCAATCCTTCACCCTATGATTAGTAGACCCACATGCATAGCAACCACATGGCTTTGAAGCAAACGCCGGGATGAGGCTTACCACAAGTGTTGCAAAGTGGAGGAGGAGGCAAAACCTCGGCGGGCCTCCGATGATATGACGAACCGGAAGAACGGTCCTGCGACCACCACGATAAGATTGGTCCACAACCCGGCGTTGACCCCACCATCACGACCACGGCGGTGGTTTCCCGATCCGTCGTACCTCTCGTGAACCATGTGCCCTAGTATCCGGGCGCCCACGGTCGTGACCACGGTCATGTCGACCCCGAACTCCCGAGTATGGTCCTGCCGGCCAGGAGGATGAATCGATCCCCATCCCTGTTCCTCTTGTTGTAACCACATTCTCTCATACAATAACTTTCGATGTTGCGGGCAGATCCGCATAGCTAGACCACCTCGATGTACTCGGTATTAATCACCCTATCCAACACCCACTTCTTCAACCCCATTTGAACTTACGAGCTGACGACGAGCATCTCCGGCAACAACAAGATGCCTACAAACCCAACCATCCTCATAAATCGTTGCATATACTCGTGAGAATTTTTCCTTATCCGGTGATGTATGGCTTCGTACTCCTTTCATATCGCAAATTGCTCGACTCGGAAAATATTGTTTGTAGAAAATGTCCACGAAGGTGTTCCAGCACAAGTATCTAAAAGTTCTCTTCTTTGGACAAGAGATAGGCCTTCCACCGCTTTAGGGCATCACCCTCGAGTTTGAAGGTAGCAAGTCGGGTTTCACCTCGTCACCACAACCCGGCACATTGAAAAGCTTTTCCATGTCGTGATCGATCCTCTGCCTCATTAGGTGAAATCACGAGCGAAAAGGAATTGGCTTAAGTTTGTTGAAGCGCTCGATCCAAACATGAATGGGTGTAGGTGGGTTAGCACCCCCACCATTATCCCCACCAGAAGAGCTAGCGCCATTTCAGACATTCTGAGTGATGGTAGCAACGATCTCGGGCATAGCAGTGGCCAGAGCGCGTGCAATCAAAACCTCAAAGTTGAGATGACCATCCCCGTTATCATCGCCGTTCCTTCGAGTTTGGACCATCTGAAGAGTTCATAAACGATTAGCAAATGTTAGGAAAATAAGATGAAGATCATGAACGGAAATGATGATAATGAACCTAGAATCTACCCAAACCTCACCAGTCAAATCTTAAGCTCTACGGATTAACGCTTAGGGTCCATATGTCACAGGTCCTGACTACAAGTCGTAAACCTGGGCTCTAATACCATAATTGTAACACCCCAACCCGCTAAGGGTAGAAGTATTACAAAATGGTGTCATAGCAAAGCATACATAATGAACATAACAAAACAGCGGAAGTCTTAAATAAATAACCAAAGGAAGAATTCAGCCAACACGGCTCAAACGTTACATAAGTTCATCGAAAAATCAAAGGAATAATCCAAGACATAAATAAGCATAATCCGAGTCTAAATAATGTCAACATAATCAAGCATGAACTAAGATGACTAAAGCCATAAATCCGCCTATCCGCTCATCACTCAAACCCATAGCTAAGATCCCAGCTTCTAGCTTAATTACCTGCCGCATGGAAAGAAAACGCGGCTGAGCTTAAAAAGCCCAGTGAACAGATATATATAACAAACGAATAATCGAAGGGTAAGTAACGAAGGTAACATAATCATAAGGTACATTGGGGAATATCATAAGGCATAACAAAGGATAACGAATAGAAAGAGAAATGAAAGGTCAGTCATCAACCACGAGCCCATATCATATCATACACATATCATATCATATCATAGATTTGTATCCCGAGGGTGACCTCGAATACCATATATAGGAGGAGACCTCAAGTAGCAATGGAGTGATCAACTCCGGAAATGTGAAGACGCGGATTGCACCGACATCATTCACCATATATATCTCCAAATGATCAAATCCTCTCAAACATATCATATCTAGGATGCATCCATCGCCCCGGAACATATCATAGTGGCCAAATCATATACATATAGTGAGCTCATAATCATATCATATCATAATGGGGGACGGTGTATCATCACTCGTGACACACCGAGTCATGCCATTGGTGCATCAATGACACGGTCATGTTACCTTCATGACTAAGAAAACATATTTGGCTCGGGTATCAGACTGAAGGGTCAAAACATATTCATATCATAATGGTTCATATCAAAGTTCATATCAAAGTTTCATATCGAAGTTTCATATCGAAGGTTCATATAAGTTTCATATCAAAGGGAGCATAGCAAGGTCATAGGGAAGCCCTAATCATGAGGCTTAGAATAAAGCATAACAGTTCAAGCTAATATCGAAAGATGTATAAGAATCACGAGAAACCTTAAGAGGTAAGGTCGAATATCATGCCTTATTTGGAGCAAATCACAAAGAAAGTAAAATCAAGAAAGGAGATCAATCCGCCGCTTGAACCTATATGAATTAAATAACGTTCTATAAGAATCGGATCACTTTCGTTTAACGGCTTTCCATTTTAGTAATCTTTCCATTTTAAGTACTTTCTATTTTAGGTAACTTTCTATTTTAGGCAGGTTTCTATTTTTAGTAACTTTCCATAATTAGCAGGTTTCCATACTTAGTAACTTTATATACTTATCTAAAGTTAAATAATGAAAATGAGTGTTATTATGATTTAAGGATCATTTATGACAAGTTACAAAAGTTTAGGGTTTAAAATGCCAATAATGCAAAGTATAGGGTTAAAAGTGTAAATATAGCAAGTTTACTCATTTTACTCATTAAACCCATTTAGTTACTATATTAACAAGTTAATCCATCAAGTTTCATAATTTATAAAACAACCCCTTAGCTTTATTAAATCATGTGATACAAAACCCTAGTTTTTGATTATGATTACGTATAGGTTTTAACACATGTAGACTTGATTATCACAAGATTATACAACTCATATGAGATACCCATATTTGGGTCGTGACTCCCTCCCCAAATTCAGATTATACGCCCCATGAAATAACCAAAACAAGTTCGTAAATCATTCGTTATCGATTCAATTTATCACATACGTATTCGCATAGTTTCACAAACTCATTTAACTCTTTAACAATCCATACATATGTCGACATATAAAGGACTCAAAATTCAGTTTCGCATTAATATTTATATGCCACATATCATTCGATTCATACATATTTAGAGTTATGATTTTAGGTAATCCATTTCATCATTTTATGTGCCAAACATATTCATCATTTTATGTAACTTATTTCGAATAACAAGCCCTAGAAAAGGACTCCATAGTCACGAATTGATCAAGAAAACAAAGAGGAAAGACGTGAGATGATGATACGTTACCCTAGTAGCGTGTACGTGACAAGGAAACAAGAATCAAACCACCACGATCAAAACCAAGCCTCCCTTGGCTCTATCAAACCCACGGCCAGAAAAACAAACCCACGTCCAAGCTTTCTTTTGAACCAAACACGATCACCACGTCCACCAATCGATCACACACGATCACGAGCCTCCTAGGAACCTTTGTTTGTTTGATTTTCGGATGAGAATGGAGAAAAAAATGAAGATGCCGCCAATATGGAGAAGGAGAGATTAGGGTTTTCTTTGTGTGCTTTTGAAATGAAAAGATGTATAAATGAGTTTATGATAATTGATATTGTGATTATGGGGGAGTGAATTAGGGCCGACCATCATGGGGAGGACCAATTCATAGACTTTCCAAGTTTATCTTTTCCAAGTGTATATAGTCTCTTTTCTAGTCTAGGTGAATTGTGTACATGTTGATATGTTTATTTGCTACTTAGAGTTTAATCATTTATGTTTCTTTTAATTCATATCATAAGTTAATTACTTTCATAATGTGTGAATATTATTGATGATATAAGTTGTTAAACGATGTTAACGTGTTTTCCGAGTTTGTATACTTTTAAGTTTGAGGGCAAAATTGTCATTTCACGTGTTTGAGATTTTAGGGTTTTACAGTTTTTCACAGTAGAACTAAGCATATTGAAATCAGGCACCACTTTATAAGAGATGCATATGAAAAACATTTGATAAAAGTGGTTAAAATTCACACCGATGATAATGTGGCGGTTTGTTAACAAGGCTTTTGATGGACCAAGGTTTCAACACCTTGTGGTCCATATTGGTATGTTAACCCTTAACTTCAAAGTTTAAGGGAGGCGAAGGCCTCAGGGGAGGCATATGCCTCAGGGGAGGATTTATGTTGTAAACTTTGTATATTAGTTTATTTTTGCTAACACTAACCAGCTAATGTTTTGTAAGTTTTGTTTGTTTTGGTTTGGTTTGTGTGTTTCTCTGTGACTGTTTTGCAGATTGCATATTTCAGTTCAAGTTTATCAAGTTTGGTTCATTGGAGAATGGTCAAGTAAGCTTAAAAGATTGTTTCTTCTGAAAGCTAAGTACTGGAGTGAGCTATTTGTTTCTCTTGAGAGAAAATCTTGAAGTTAATTGTTCATTCATTCATTCAAGAAGCAGTTCTGACTTACGACTTCTGATTACAATCAACTTCATAAGGAAATACATGATCATATCTATACATGATCTACTTAACCTATACTAGCTCCTATCATCGTCTAGCCTATATCTTCTATCCCGATGGCTGGATATGCATGACCAGTACGACGAAGATGCTAAGGATCAAAATGGGAAGGATGGATTAAGGAAACTAAAGATGATGAAGATGAATACACATTGTCCTTTGTGCTTCATCTACTGGTTTCACCAAAAACCAATAAATCCATCTTCCTTATCCCCTTCCCTTATACGATATGAGATGAAGCACCAAACCATGGCGCGGAAGAAGCGAGCACCACTCTCTTTCGCACGGGCCTTTGTTGAGGCCGAGGTCTTTGGAGGTTGGGAGTATGATGTTCTCTTCTGTTAGGAGTCATTAGATTCATCAGAAGATGCACTTGGATTCACTACACTATCATCATCTGAAGAACTGAGAAATGGGGATGTCAAAGGTCGAGGGTCATGTGGACATGGGAAAAACTGAAGGAAATCATCACTAGATGATGATGATGATGGAGAGGAGGTTGGATCAATAACCTCTGGTTGGTTTTTCATGGTTGATTATGGTTGATTGTGGTTTTTGGAGAAATTAGGGTTTGTGAAGATATTTGGGGGTAATTGATGAGAGATAAGTGCGCATTGGGGATTGTTTTATAGACGGTTTCAAGGCTTAATGAGATTTAATGCGAGTTGGGTGAAACAGTAAAAAGATATTTACTCAATCTTCTTGAATACGTGATTTGTTTCTGCTGATTGAAAGTCTTCAGCAGAATGACCATTGTTTCTGCTGAAGTTGAAATTTAAATTTGGTAAAAGTTGCATTACACGTCACTTTGGTCAACAACTTAACAACTTTGACCAAAATTTGAGAAACTTCTTCTTATACCCTATTCGCATATCTTCGTCTAAAATTAACTGATTCCCACTTCATTCGATTTAAACACACTTTCAGTTGATTAAAACGTAACTCATTCTCTCAATTTCTCATGGCGCTTCAATTGAAGAAAGATCATAACAAGGTGGCTTTTCTGGGAAAAGCTAAGGGTGATGATTTGTATGAACCAATGGTGGAGTTCTTGAAGAGATCCAAGATTCATTATGCTTTAACGCATTCTCCTATTGTGATATATGAATCATTGGTTACTCAATTTTAGGCATCCGCTTGAACGGGTGACACAGAGATTATTGCGATGGTTGTGAGACGAGCATGTTGTAACAGAGGAGTTGATCGGAGAAAGCTTTGCTTGGATGATGCGAATGGGGTCTATCACTCTAATTCGTGGAGATACTTCTTCATGAGTGATTGGATATCCGGTACAAGAACCGACATATGGTTCAAGAATAAGCTTTGCCCTATGTGGAGGTTTTGGTACATACTTTACTTCAATGTATCAAGAATAAATCGGAGGATGGGACCGCTTTTCTACTCAACTGGGTTGTGGTATTGTTTGTCTTTCTCAGGGTTTGACTTATAATTTTTCTAGGTTTATTTTTGAGAATATGGTTGAAAATATTCATAGGAACAAGCATAAGTTTTTGATGTACCCTAGGTTCTTGCAAATGATCTTAGATGTTTCAACCCAAGCCCAACCATTTTGTCCCATATGAGCATTATCTTCTAAACTATTTGCTTCAATGAGAACTAAGTATGAGGGGGCACATCATCCTTTGCTAGCAGCTATGTTGCCTCAAGGCAATGAGGCTGCTGATGAGGATAATGCTGTTAATGACCCACCTTCTACAAATGCTACTGCTGATGGTAATCCATCAATTGACATTGATGAGGGTCCTTCTAATTCTGATGAAGCATCTCATGTTGCTCCTAACCAACCTTCACCTATACCATCACCTAGACCTTGTCCTAGTCCACCACCTATTCATGTTACCTCTGATGAGGTTGAGCATGAAGTTAATAGATTGCCCACACCTAGTCCATTAAGGGAACCTTTTAATGAAGGTTCAGATAATTTTGAGCATGAACATGTTTCTCTGAAAGGTCAATGAAGCTCCATTACCACCGAACAATTTCTTTGGTGGAGCCGAGGGCCCTATTACACTTACATCTCAGATATACTCTAGTGAACAATATGTGGCCGTTCTTGATCTCAAAAGGAGCTTGCGAGACTAAAACTTCACTTGGTGGTGAGATTGTGGAGTTAAAGAGTAAAGTTAAGAGTTTGGAGGAACAACTTGGGAATTATAGCAAAAGGAAACTTGATGTTTCTTCTGATGAGGAGGAAGTGGATTCTCAATTTAAGTCACTGGATATTTTGGCTAATGTGGCTCAACAATCTACTCCAATGGTTACTAAATCAATAAAGCAAAAGAAGCCAATTTTGTTTACTCGAAAGAGGAGACGGCAATCTTTGAACAAGGATATGTTTCAAAGTGAGGATGTTGCAACTACTGAAGAGCATATTGTTGCTGATACTCCTATGATGGATATTGCTCTTGAAGTTGGTCAAGCTTCATTTGTGCAAGCACAACCTGCTTCTACACCTTCAGCAGATCAGTCTAAACTTTTTCTTGCTGGCAGAAGTTTTGTTTTAGATCCAGTAGCTGATGTATTTTCCACACCTGTTGAAGATCTGTCTCAACATGTTTCTTCTGATGCTAATTTGGATGTTTCTTCTGAAGTTCCTATTTGTGATACTTCTTCAATTGATGGTGTTCACATATCTGCTGATAAAGAGAAAGAAGTAATGGTTGAAGATGAGCTTGGTCCAGATCTGGTAAGTGCACAAGAGATGAAAGAACAAGAAAGAATGTTAGCTGAGTGTGCAAAGTTGAAGAAAAGTGATGAATTGGCTAAAAAGCTTACAGCTGAGTCTACTTCAAATTTGACTCCTGAGAGACGAAGAGAACTGGATGACTTGCGTACTCAGATTCTTGGTGCACAATGGGATGTTTATACTCAGCAAGCTATTTCAAATCCTACACTTGCTCAGAGTATATTAGGTGCAGACTTTGACTGTGAGACTTTTGTTGCACAAATGGTCAATCTTGGACGAAAACGAAAACAAGAGGCAGCTAACAAAAAGAAAGCTCTTGTTGCTCAAAAGAATAAAGCAAAAAGGGAAAAACCACCTACTGAAGCTCAGAAGAAAGCATACATGAGAACTATTGTACTTTATCAGAGTTCTGCTATCTTTAATTCTGGTTTGAAGAAAATGCAAGTCTGGAATTTACATGATGATGAGTTGCATAGAATGTATCAAAGGATTATGAAGCAGACTGCATCATCTTCTAACAAGAGAATTGTTGATCATACAGATGCTCCACAGGAGAAGAGGCTTAAAACAGTTGAGATTGTAGATAATTTTGATGATGTTCCACCAAGGATGGTTTCTCCGGTTATTACTCACGAAGCATCTCTGCCTATACCTTGGTGAAAGGGTTCAATCTCACGAACCACAAACTATTTCTTCTACAAAGATTACCTAGTGTTAAGAAGGTCAAGTGCTAATTGATCTAGAAGGAGAAGATATGGGTAAGAAAGTGAAAGAGAGCATTTGCTAAAGCTAAGAAGGCCAGAGTGATACTTGAGAGAATGTATAAATTGAGAGGTATTGCTCCAGTTAAGTCTTCTTCTACTTCTTCCAATCATGCTAAAGATGTTTCTGAAACATCTGAGGATGTCTCATCTTTGGGGATTTATATACCTGGTAGGAGGATGAAAATAATGTCTAAAAGAAGTCACACTACTCTAAGGCGATCTGTGAGATCAGATGGGACATACACGTCTAGGATTCATAAGTCTCTCAGAGGTAGTTCTTTGGATCTAAAAGCTGCTGATTCAACTTTTATTCAAGAAGGATATGTTGCTGTTTTTCCTGAAGGATCTCATGATGTGTTGATTAATTGGACATTGACTGATGGGGAGCTTAATACTATTTATCGTCTGGATTATACTACTATGAAGTTCAACTTCTTGAAGGAAATACTTCATCTGGTGGATAGGCAAGATTTGAATACTCTGTATGGTATTATTACTAAGCATTATGCTATTCATTCACCATAGGGTTCTGGTTTATTTTTGTTGGGTGATCTTCAAGTGTTGTTTGATTCTCAATCTCCAAATGGTAAAGGGTATCATATTTGGAAGAATTCACATCACTAGAAGGTTGAGACTTGGAGATTTTATCCTTTGCCTTGTGTGCATGTGTTGGAGACAACGGGTGGGATTACTGTTTGTATGTTTGCTGATAAGATTTATCCCTTGCCTGTGAGGCTGATGGAAAGAATGCTTAGACAGAAGTTGGAAGTTCCTCCAGATCCAGTTGGTAATGATAAGTTGCTTGCTGAACAATGTGTTGGAATCATCAAGCATCAACTTTTGCAACATCAAGCATCATCTTGATTATGGTATTGTGTATAGTTTGTAATATATTTGTTTTGTGTTATTTATTTATTAGTTAAAAAAAAATTGTATATTTTTGGTTTGTCTAACTTTTATTGCAGGTTTGTTGTATACTATTGATGGTTTTTAACTCACGAGATGTGCCTTGTGTATATCAAAGAGTTGGCTAGTCCAAAGGGTGACTTTGGTAAAGACACATCAAATCTGTTGATAGTCAGTAATGGTTTGCTCAAAATCATAGGGTTTGCAACCACCCATGCTTAATTCTTTGAGGTTGTATGGTCATCAATTCACCATGGTTTATTCCTTTTGGAATCCAAGAATTGACTAGCCCACATGTATATGGCTTGTGGTAAAGGCGTTGGCATACCATATTTGGTAATCAGTTCACCAATCCTAAGAATTGACTAGTCCCGAGCAAATGGCTACGGGTAAAGACATTTCAAATCTGCTTTATATGGTTGTTGGTTTGCTAATAAATCGATGGTTATCGATGTACCATAGTTTTCGAACTTAAACATTTGGCTACTCCAAGAGTGATGGCTATTGGTAAAGAGACATCAAATCCATTATTTTCAATGATTCACCTCTCATAGGAGTTAACACACCTGGATGTGATGAGAATAGTATGAAACTAAACTGTTTTGATGTATCTTGTGTCATTTGTTGATGCAAAGAACTGAAGCTTTAAAGATTTGTCATCATCGAGGTGCCCTTGTTTTGTCTCTTTGTTACTGATGTTTGTGAACAATCCTCTGAAGCGTTGAAGATCTATCAAGAAACTGGAACTTAACCACGTCAAATTCGGTTTAGGGAGGATTGTTGGAATTCTACTAAGTTAGAATTCTCTTGAAGTTTCTAGAAAGGATTCTGCTGAAGTTCAAGGAATATCTTTGAAGAATGTAATCTGTGAAGTTATATAGAGCGTAGTTTGTTTCATGAAATAGTTATTCCGTGTTTTCTTTAGTTAGTTAGGATATGCATGAGCTTTATTAGGAAGTGATTATGTATATCTTATTTAGTTTTATTATTATACGTTTCTTAGGAAACAAGTTAGGGTTCCTTGTCTATAAAAGGAACACAATAGTATGATGAAGGTATCGAGTTGAAAAACAAAGTTTTAGTAATATAAAGATCCATAGAGGATCAACGTGTTCTTAGTTATTTGTGTTCGTACTTATATTTGATTTCCGCTAAAGAATATAAGTCGTAGAGATTGTCTATTAGTTTGTTTGTGATTACATAAGCAATACTAACGATCTGCGAGTGCTCAAGATCTATCAAGATCTAACGTTTCAACAAGGGCAAATTCTCGCAGACTTCCTGGCAGAAACACCTTCCGAGCCTGACACAGGAAAGGAAGAGCCAAAAACCAATCTCACTCAATTGCAGGCTGAATGGAAACTTTATACGATGGAGCATCCAGCTCAAGCGGCTCTGGAGCAGTCTAATGTTGGTCGATCCTCGAAGGAAGGAGCATACATATGCTCTTTGGTTCGAGTTCGAAACCACAAACAACGAAGCGGAATACTGAGCGTAGCTAGCGGGACTCGATTGGCTAAAGATATGGAGGTCAAAGCTCGCTATCTTCGTGACTCCCGATTGGTTGCAAACCAAGTAATGAGCTCCTATGAAGCAAGGCGACCCATCATCAAACAATACTTGGAAAAACAAAGGAGATCTTGGAAAACTTCAACTCCTACACCATTCAACATGTTCGTAGGAATCAAAATAAGAAGCCAGACGCACTAAGCAAGCTAGCTTCAATGGCCTTCGCTCATCTCACTAAAGAAGTACTCGTGGAAGTCCTTCCTGAAAGATCCATCGTTCGCAAAGAAGTTGCTGATGTGATTCACGAAGAAGGAGAGACATGGATGACTCCCGTAAGAGAATATTTGATAAGTGGTCTTCTCTGAAGATCCCAAGCTAGCAGGAAGGTTGGGTTAAGTCCCTGCAATCACAAGCTAATAGGGAAACCTTATATAGGAGATCATTTTGTCACCACAGTTACGATGTGTAGGCCCCAAGCAAGCTTGAGCATCATCTCGAAGTCCACGGGGATCCTGCGGTCTTCATGCAGACCCCGCTCGATTATCTCGAAGATAATGAAGTTGGGCTATTATTGGTCTTTGATGCACAGGGACGTAGCCGAAATCATTCTCAAATGTGAAGCTTGTCAGATACACTCAAACGTTCCAAATATTATCCCAGTGGCCTTCTCGGTGTGGCGGCAAAAAGCAAGACATGACAAGTGTGACATCCGCATGGCCCTTCTCCCAGTGGGGCATCGATATCGTAGGGCCTATGCCTGTAGCGCCCGGAGGAGTCAAATTCTTGCTGGTAGCAATCGATTATTTCACTAAGTGGGTGGAAGCTAAACCCCTAGCCTCCGTCACGGGAGACGGATCGAGAAGTTTGTATGGGGCACATTATGTGCGTATTCGAGATGCCCACATAATCATGTCGACAGCGGGAAGTAGTTTGCGAAGGATTCTTCTACGACTTACATCAATGGCTCAACATAAAGCAATCTCGGACATCCGTCTACCATCCGCAAGGTAATGGACAAGTGGAGGTTACAAATAGAGACATCATCAAAGGGATCGAGAAAAGGTCGAGGCGAACTCATCATGGATGGGTGGGCGAACTCCCTCAAGTGTTATGGGCTCACAGGGGCGTATCCTAAGTCAAGCAATGGTGAAACTCCCTTGACCCTAACATACGGAATGAGCGGTCATCCCTCGAACTAATTGTACACACGGGCATGTGGCAGCGTCGATGCCTCCCAAAATGACGAAAGAATCGGGAAAACCTTGATCTACTAGAAGAAAGGCGAGAAATAGCCTCCATCAGAAGCAATGCACAAACATAAGATCGAAGGCTACTATAACAAAGGTCGACCTTCCACTTTCAAACACGGAGAATATGTGCTACGCCTCAGCAGTAGCAAAAGCGAGTGTCGGGGAAAGTTGGGACCAACTTGGGAAGGACCCTACATGGTAGCCGAGGCCTCTGACAGAGCCTACAACCGCCACTCTTCTCGGAGAACCCATCGACGGGACATGGAATGGTGCGAACCTTCGAAAGTTCTATGTTTAAGAAGTATTTTACTTTTTCTTGTAATTAGAAGCTTCTCAATGGAAAGCACATTATTGGTAGTTATCTTAGTTTTCATTTCAAGACCGATGTAATCCTCCTACCAATTCAATGATAAATAAGACATTTCCACAAATCTTTGCTTCGTTTCTTAAACAAAAGATTTGTTCGGCCAAGTCGTTAATGAGTTTCAATGTCGAATGGCTTGAGGTGTAATACATGCCTTATCATTTAAGCCAACTTAAACATTCACATTAACTCTCCTAGTAGTTTTGGCGCTTGTAATTTGTTTTTACAAAGTCATACTATGTAAAGGATTTGAGATAGAGTGGGTGTGACCCTACATCAATGATCAAGTTGGTCATTATATTCTTGGTGTTGAAATTTACACACAATGAGGTTGTTTAACCTTAGGTTGTAAAATTTAAGCGTCGAAAAAATGGCGTACGAGAAGTTAACAAAACGAATATAAGCTAAGTGTGTAGAGGTATCTCCCCTACACCATCACATTCAAAATAAGGGCTAATGCCCTTATACCTGCATGAGGAGCCTAGGCTCCAGCTAAATTGTTCTTGGCCCATGGCCATACATCAAAAGCATTTAAATTGTTTGGAACATCAGACAAGCATTATCAAATAAGATAAATTGTTTTAAGGGTACATGCCACCCTTTGAAACCAAATTACTGCCGACATGGCAGCCTTCATTCCTGCTTCTTTGGAGATGGAGTGGGGGATGGTTGCACTGAGACAGGCTTGGTAGACATGGTCTTCTTGGTTGGAGTGGTAGGGTTCAACTTTCGAGGTTTCTTGGAAAGGAGGTCTTGAGGGTGCCATAGGATCTTTGGTAGCCTCGGCAAGGAATGAGTACTGCGGTTTGCGAATGCATTTCTGCCTCATCATACTCGACCTTGAAGTGGGACGGTAGCATTCAATCTTGGAGAGGTCAGCGGCTTACCTGCTTTGGCGGCCTCCTCCGGTATGAAGCAAGTCCATGAAATATGGTCGATTGATGACCTTCCACATCGAGCTCCCAATTCATCAACGTGATAGAGCTCCATGGCTATGTAAGGCACCACCTTCGAAACAACCTCCGCACGATCCTTTTGCTACATCTTATACCTCATCTGCAAGCCATCGATTTCCTCTCTCAACTTCACTTCTACCTCTCCGAGCCTAGCCTTCTCACCTTCCAACCCAATACATTTCGCCTCAAGAACAACATTCTGACCTGTGAAAGTGATGACCTTGGCTTCTTCTAACTTAAGATTGCCAAGTTCAATGGTCAACTGGGCTACCTTTTCACGAAGGAGTTGGACGACGGGGTTCTTCTCAATGTTCCCCTCAATCTCGTCACACTTAGCCTCCAGCTTGGCCACAGTTCTAAGCAACGCTCTGGTCTTGGCATTCAACTGATTATCCATTCTCGTCCTTTCGCAGAACCCTATTGTCATGCATGTCACAAAACCTTTCAATGGACATATTTTCCGGCATACCTTTCCATTGAGGAGGGTGACATGATCGACAATCGGTGACGAGCCAAAGCATTGGGCGACTCTTAGTCTCTCGGAAGACTGCGACCAAAGCACAATGTATAAAGGTTAACATAATTGTGACATTTATCATTTCACATGTTTCATAGGGAAGAACTACTTACCATGAACCTCAACGGATTCATCGGGTATTTCGAAGGCAGACTTCACAAACTTTCTGCCCTCGGCACTCTTCTGCTTCACAACTCTACTCCCAAAGGCAGGCAGAGGATTCTTCCTTTTTTCACGACCTTGGTTTTGTTCCTTTCCCACTCTTCAACCCATCGCCTATTCCTGTTGAACCAATGACGGGACATCCTCATCCGCAGGATCGTTCGAGTCATAACATTCTCCACCGGTTGGGATGGGCCTCCAACGTAAGTTCGAGGTCTTGATGCAAGAGGCTCGGCTTTGGAGTATCTACCTCGTTGTTATTCACGGATGTCGAAGGAGAGCCAACACCATAAGACTCTTGACCTTCTCCGCAGCATGAAACTTAAATCTTCATCCAAGTCTTGGAACATGAAGTTTCCGAACGACATCTCGCAAAATAGAAACAAGAAGAAATAAATATCGATGCTACATTGGTCCTACTTAAATAAAGTAGATAAACATACTTTGTTCTTGGTATATGATCACAGGCTTCTTGGGAGACCCTCCCCTTTGATCAGCAATCCCACCATGTATAAGATGGCTTCAGGAACACTTGCACATCCACGGGATATTTGACCAAACGATAATGTGGATCCTTCGCACCTCGTGAGGCGGGGGGTCATTATCTGGTTAGCATTAAACCTATTTTCCTTATTCAAAGACTTTGAGTATTTAGGGGAACAATAGTGTCTTGCGTAGAAAAAGCTACCCTTCCAACTGTTATGCTTGTGTACACCTTCCCAAACAAAGTTGGGAACATCCGCCTCGTGTCTTTTGCTAGAGTTAACCAATTGCCCCGGTACAAGTTCAGAATCCTCTTAAAACCGTTAATGTTGGTTCATAGTCAGTATGCTTTGCACATCACTATGAATGTGGTCATTTAGCAAAACCAAAGGGTTAAACCTAGAGATGTGAACCTTGTAGTATTGCATAAACTCTAATATCAATGGGTGCAATGGAATCCTAACGTTTGAGTGACTAAATGCATGTGTGACACCTCATACGAAACACGGAGGAGCATCAAAGATACCCCGAGTAGGTTTCGGTAACATCACTTTGTGTTCTAGTGGGATAGGATAATCGGCTAAGTGATCATGAAGATCTTTTGCAGACAATGTACACTTTTGCTGCTTTATAATGAACTTGGAATCCATTTTTTAAAGAAAAAACAACAAAGCTATCAGTGAGAAAGAAGGATTACCTTTGTTTTTGGAGTGATTGCGATGGCGCTTTCTTTGCGTGTGAAAATAGGCGGAGAGAGTAAAATGAGTTAGGGTTTCATCTACCCTCTTTTATACTCTCTTTGACATCTATTAAGCACCGCACACGTGTCCCAACAATTACTCTTATCCGTGTAAATTTTAAATTTTAAAATAAAGAAGACTTTTGGTCTCCGGGTATTATGGGAAGTTGTGATTCTGTGGCGGGCAGCGGTAATGATTAATTAGCATTAAATATGCCTAGTTAGTTGCGTATTTCTCTCGCAACTAGTTTTTTTAGCAGCAGGATGATATTTTTTCGCAGCATAAAGTCGAAAGCAATGTCTCCTCGCTCATATACATCACTTTCGACTGGGGGGCTTGATGATGTACCCTCCGAGTAGCTCGAAGGACACTCCTCCGAGACGTGTCAAAGCCCTTCCATACGAAGGCCCAAGTTAGGATTCCAAAATATCCATGGGTGTCAAACCATTCGTTGGCAAGGTTACCTAAGGGAACTCGCCATCCGAAGCCTAAGCCCTTCGGGTATGGCTAACGAGGACAATGGATAAGGGAACCTCGACTTGGTCAAACCCACGATCTCCTCTCTCTCTGCTGCCCGTCAAGTTTGAGAACGTGGTCACTAAGCCCTAGCGGTTACCCACAATCATGGAACGCCCCATGATCTCCGACATTCATGCGTATGCTCAACCCTATTTCATTCACTATAAATAGGATGGACGGGCAATGGATTATGGTATGCTCATTTCACACTTATTTCTTTACTTACAAATACTTAAACAACCATAACTCATACTTACTCTCATGCCGGAGGTGGTTCGCGAGGTCCTACCTCGCAATCACTAACGTAGTGTTTCATATTTCTTATTCTCGTGTTACAGGCAAGTCTTTGCCGGAACATACACCCTCATTACTTTGATCCTCATCAAGCTCGGTAGTGCAATCTTTTGTACAATCAATCTCCAAAGCCTTGAGGTATTTAACACAAGGAGACAACAAGTTGAGGAAACATTTCATGTCACCTTTATGAGAGTTCGAAGCATCAGGTTCACCAACACCTCGATGGAGGAAATAGGAATTGATAACTCATCAAGATATCCTCCGATGAGTATGATCTCAAATCAATTCCTCATACCAAGTTTATGCCGCCATCTCATATTATGTCTTACCTCACAACCTTCCCCAACCAACTATTAGTGAATTCATTGATAATCAATCGGTCCTCTGGGATAGGTAATCTTGAACCAAATGTTCAGAACACGTGATTCAAGGACCCCAACTCGAACAAAGCATCTCTGCAGATGACCTCAATGATTACGTGGCTCTGGACCGTAACTCACTCCCCGAGTTTCCGGTGACATCTTCAAGCTTAGATCCTAGACCACAAAGTAAGTGGACAAAATCTCGGGATATTGAGCTTGTAAACATCATTGGTGAACCCATCAAGGTATGCTCACTAGAAGCATGGTCGCTAATTTAACTGCAGCTTGACCAATGAATGTCTATATCTTTGATTTTCTATCGAAATAGAACCCAAAAGTGTCACTGAGGCTCTAAAACACCCAAGTGGGTTCGAGCCATGCAAGAAGAACTTCAATAGCTTGATAAAAACAAGGTCATGACCTTGATCAAATGTCCTCGGATGTCATTGTCATAGGAATGAAGTGGTTTTTCGAAACAAAACTAATGAAATGGCATCATCATTAAAAACAAAGCCGGACTTGTAGCCAAAGGTTACATCAACAAGAAGGCATTGACTATGATGAGACATTTGCTCTGTTGCAAGAATGGAAGCCATCGGATCTTCCTTGCATATGCTACCTACATGAACTTCAAAGTTTACCAAATGGATGTAAAAGTGCATTCCCGAGTGGTGAACTCAAGGAAGATGTGTATGTTTAGCAACCTCACGGCTTTGAGAGTAGTGAATTCACGACTATTTCGCAAGCTTGACAAATCCTTTATGGACTAAAACAAGCTCCCGTGGCATGGCATGAAACTCTCTCACCTTCCCGATTCAAAACAAGTTTGTCGAGGAAAGATAGACAACACATTGTTTATCTCAGAGGACAAAACAAGATGTGATATCGGTCCAAGTATATGTTGATGACATTATCTTTGGATCAACAAACTACACTCTTGCAAACAGCTTGAAAACCCGATGACAAAGAAGTTTGAAATGAGCATAATGGGTGAACTCACATACTTCCTTGGACTACAAATCGGGAAAAGCGATAAAGGAATCTCCATCAACAAGAGAAATACACCGTAAATCTCTTGAAGAAATATGAGATATCCGATCGCTCTCGGTGAAGACACTAATGGTCCCTCCTAACAACCTTGGACATGATCTCACCTGCAAATCACCAATCAAACCCATTTCGGAGGGATTGTTGGCTCACTTATGTATCTAATCGCTTCGCACTGGACATACAATTCTCGATGCATCTAATAGCAAGATATCACCCAATCCTAAAGAATCCCATCTCACCGCAACCAAAGAATACTTAGATACAGAGGGAACTCCAAGCCTTGCACTCTACTATCCAAAGTGCTCGTGGTTTGATCTCAAAGGATATTCGATTACGATTATCTTGGTGCAACATGGATAGAAAAAGTACCTCGTGGTCCTGTCACCTTGGAGGAAAACTGGTTTGTTGGAGTGCTAAAAGCAACAATCGGTGGCTATGTCTTGGTGAATCGAGTATGTAGCTACTACGGTGTTGTGCCAATGTTTTATGGATGAAAAGTCAACTCGGTGACTATGACATCCATTACAAAATGGTACCCATCTTCCGTGATAACACTAGTGCTAGTGCAATCTCCAACAACCCCATGCTTCACCAAAGAACCAAACACATTGATATCGATATCATTTCATCGGGGACCACATAATGAAAGGAGACATAGAGCTTCATTTCATCCCTACCAATATCAACTTGTCGATATCTTCACCAAACCCTTAGATGAACCTACCTTTAGGAGATCGAAAGCTAAATTGGGAATGCTAGACATTGAAAGTCGAGAACTCGAAAACCAATCCCATTCTCAAGAAGTTTTCTCTGAAATGGTTCATTCTCCCTGAACAAAACCCCAAAAACAACCCTCTCACTGAATGAGTAAGACTCATTCAGGGACCCTAACTTTAGAATCTGAGCATTGAATGAATAACTAAATGAACCAAGTATCAGTTACTTAAATGTCCTAGGTTGGTATCCATGCCAATTTAATATAGGAATATATGTCTCTTTGTTTTACTGTCATCCAAGTTAAGGGTCTCTCAACGCCTTACCTCATCCCACTTGGCATTAAATGCCTTACCTCACATGAAATATCTAATGGATATTTTATTACTGCAGAATGCACTTTATCGCAATGCCTTTGCTTCCTTGAAAACCGAGATTTTATCATGGGTAGTGGGTGGTGGCATTAAATGAGGAGATTCAAAACGTTTTCAAAACCGACTTTACAAATCCTCTTTATACAAATTTTACCCCTCTCACCACTCTATAAATACCCTCTTCTAAATCTCATAAACACACACAAGTTAATTTACAAGCAAAACTCGTCAAAATACTTTCTCAAACCCGTAAATCTTTGTGTGTTCTTGATCCTCAAAACAAGTTTTCACAAAATCTTCTCTCAGAACAAATTTATAAAGGTTTTCATCACAACACTTGATTGTTCTTGTCAAAAACTTCTTTTCAAAACCCTAAAACTTTTAATGGAAATGGAAAGAACACAACTTCTTCACTTTGCACCACAAATGGGTAGGGATCAAAGTAATGTTGAATTTAAAACTAACAATGTTATAGGCAATTTGAATACCCCAAAATGTCCCACCTACAAGGACATAATGAAATTTTATTCAACTCGCCAACCGAAAGCGGTCCTTGTTTAGTGTCCTCTATCCGTACCAAAACCTCCTCGTGGAGTTTTGGGCAGCAACTCTGACCTTTGACCGACATCCTCTACTAATGAGAATGACCTCGGACCACTCATGGAGTATCTCATCATGTTTAGTCTTTTAATGGGGAAAAGTCACTGACCCCAGATTATAAAACTTTTTGCACTTCAAGAGGGTTAGACTATAATTCTGGAAATTATGTGGCTCATCCTGAACCCTCCACGGTAAAGGATGGGTTAAAACAAATTGTTTTGGATCCAATATTTTTGGACAGAACCCCAGTCACAAAGAACTCATTTCCTGCGGCTTGGAAGATCCTGTTCACTTTCGTGATTCAGGTTCTTGGCGGGAACCACTCATCCACTGAACAAGTTAATTCTATTCAGGTTGATGGTGGCATACTTGTGATGAATGGGGTCACTATCGACATAGGGAGAGCATTTACGGTGATCTCGTAACCAAGCTACTGAGCAAAACTAGGACAAAATACGTTTCGTATCCTAGGTTTGTCTCTTGTGCTTCTGAAGTGCTATTGGTTGCAATTATCCTCGGGAACAAAAATATTGTGCTTTACCCGGCATCCCGAGTCAATCTAATTTTCAAAGGACCCATCCCTTGTCTCTAATATCGAATTGACGGCCCATATGGTTCTTTGTAAACAACGGAGGGACTCAAAGTCTCCTAACCCCGCTCCTAAAAAGAGAAAGAGGAAGTCTCGGGGCTGACTAAGACCAAACCCAAGTCTCGGGTCCCCGAGGCTTCAGAACACACCTAAAAGGCAAAAGAAGCCCAAGATCGACCGCCACCCATCGGAGACCAAGCAACATCCACCCCGGTGACAACGAAGGACAACGATAAATCACAATCGGTGCCCTTGGTCCCAACTACTACTCCCAAGATCCGTAGGAAACATACAACCACCGGTAGGGGCGCGCTTCCACATTTCCCAAGGATGACATTCGCAAATCACGGCTTTTGTCGAGGGCCAATCAAGGATCCCAAAGACTCGGAGGAACTGAACAACCTACTGATAGGGATCTCACCGCCATCGACTCCGCCAAAGGCATCGGAAGCGCCACCAAAGGTCTCGGGGTCACAGGGGACAAAGACTCGAGAGAAAGAAACAACCCACGATACGGAACCCACAACCAATCCTCGACTCCAGTGAAGGCATCGGAAATGCCCACCGATGTCGAGGGGTCACTGGGGACAAAGAGTCGAGGAAATATACCACCACGATATGGAACCCATCACCACCACCGCCATCGACGGTTCTTGAGGTTCTTGAAATAATTTTATCGATGAAGAACAAGTGAAAGTGAAGATGAAATTCTATCACCGAGGAGAAGAAGTGACGGCCGATGTTCAAGTCGAACAAGAGCATCACCGATCTACAAGAGCCTAAAGAGTCACCTTTCGACTGATGATAATGACTCGACTCTTACGCATCTTCACGTCTCAAGAATTGAGAAGTTTGAAAATACTCTTCCACTAACGGAGAGGCAACTAGTCATGTGGATCACTAAAGCCTCAAGGAAGCTATATTCTGGGGTTACTGAAACACTATGGGATCAAGACACCGGTTCTTGCCATATCTATGCTGATCTAAAGTCTGGTGTGCTCACCTTCAATGCCAACACTGATGAACACAGGGAGCTCATGTACCAACATCTACATAGATTGGATGAAAACCTGGTCAAAGTTTTCAAGCATCTTCATACTTGTGGTGTTGCAATAGATGAAATAAAGGATGCTGTCAAAGAAGACCCAGCACTCAACTCTAAAGTGATGGAGGCTACTGAGGCTTACCTGAAAAATTCCTCAAACCTCACTGAACTCATCAACATGCTATAGTCTCGCCAATGTTCGTGGTCTTGATCATAGCTCAATCTCTTGAGCTACTGGGTTCTTTGGATGCACAGGTGACTACTTTGGCTAAGGCATCATCTTCAATGGCTTGGAATCTTGGGCCCGTAATGACCGCCTTGGAACTCTCGGGCATTTTTGGCGAAAAAAGTCACCGGTCTTGAGAATGATACAAGCGACATTAAGGCTATGGTCACGGAGATCTACCAAGCCTTCAAAGGTCAAGCGAACCAACTCCCCAGTGTCGAGGCAACTCTTGCTCTCACCGACGTTGCGCAACAGTTGAGGGAGAGACCATCAAGAGACTCCTCTTACACCGAGGGGAGCCACCGACCAGCCTCGCAACACCAATATCATCACTCCCACCAGCCTTGCAACACCCATCTCATCACTCCCACCACCACCACCAACAACAACAACACTGACAGTTGCATCTATCATGACAACACCACCACCCTTGGTAGCAACATCTTCCTCGGGCCAGGATAAAGGAAAGCCCATAATGCAAACTCCTGAGCCTGAGAAGATCCCCTAGATGATTGGCAACACTGAGTACCTGCTCACTCCACAACAGCTAAGTGCCTATCTTGCTAAGGAAGAAAGAAGGAGGAAACTAGCTGATGAAGAAAGGAATAGCAAAGAAGCATTGGTACAAGTTGTTGCTGAGGAAGGTGAGAACATTGGAATAGATCCAAAGAAGCTTGAAAAGGGTCAGGCAGGACAGAAGTTCAAGGATGCTCGAGCCGCTAAAATGGTGAAATGAAAAGAAATTGGAAGAAAAGAACAAGAGAGCAGCCATTAGGCAAAAAGAATTGACCACTACAACTAGTCAATGACAAGCGAAGGTCACCGAGAAAATCATCGATGTCGTAATCATCCCGTGTCCAAACCATCGGCAATGAATGTCTGGGGGGATGATAAAGACACTTCAAGTTCATGATCCCATGAAACTCACCGACTTTGGGATCACTCGAACTCGATGAGCTTGGTATTATCATTGAAAAGAAGCGAGAATCGGTGGTTAAGGAGCGATTAAAATGCTCGCAAAAGGTATGAAAGGCGAGGATGCACCAAGACTGGCGGGATTCACCGCCTTAATCAGACTACAAGGATCTCAACCTCGGTCATCACAGGGCAAAAGAAAGAGGTTGAGTTCGGCCGAGATCAAAGTTCACGGACTCGAATGTAATAGGGAGCTACCAAGGTGTGAAGTTTTTAAATTGTCTAGTGATTGAAAAGCCTGAGAGGGGACTGTTCTTCATTGATGTCTATGGAAACCCAGCATTCCAAAGGTGGAGTGACATCGATTAGGCAGGTGTGGCCACAATGCTGAGCTACATACCAGTGGCCTCTCAAATTCAGACTCCTGCAAACGTCAGGTTCTGTGCTGACTTAAACGCCAAGATAAGAGAGCACCCTGACAGAGAAACACTCATCACAAAGAAAGTAAAACTTGAAGCACTGGGGATCCATCTAGATTGACATCATTATCATTTATCTTTTGTACTAGTGATAGGAACCATGTAATGTGATCAATAAAAGATGTATGTTTTGTTAAAATACTCAGTGTTCCTTATTGTATTCATTAGTACATTCAGTGTAAGAAGAAGCCATTTGCTCACTTACACTGATCAAACACTTAGGCTATTTGTATATCCAAATAGGGGAGACTGTTGGGTTCAGTAAATACCCAAACCCCTTGATCTAGGATTTGAATAGAAAATACGCCAAGCGTTTAGACCGTTAAACACTAACGGTCATTTGAGTGCATAGTCTCTCGATGAGCCATCTTTAGGATACTCGAGAAGAGGCGAAGAAGAAGTCTCTCCACCAAGATGGCGGAACTTAAAGGGTGAAGGCGAGTCAAGAAGGAGATGGTGGATTCAGGTGGTGATGACAATAACTCACCGAATCCCTAAAATCCTCACCAACTACTAACATCAAGACAAACTAGGCTAAAGGCGGAGGCGGAGAAGACTAAAGAATGGGCGGGACAAAGCGGTTATGCTTGAAGCGATAAAGGCAGTACTTATCTTCAAGAAGTAAACTTTCCACGAAAGGCTCGACATCGATCGACAAGTAGAAAGTGGCTTTTACCTTACCGAAATAGCCTTTATGCAGAGACAAAATACATCGGTATTTTGTCTTACAGAACTGTCGATTTGTCACTTAGGAAAGAGTTAAAACTCATACTTGTATAAATAGCATAAGAGATGGAGTGAAAGATTTAAACTTGTGAATTGCAAAACACACACACACACAAGCCATCTTTCACTCCTCCAAATACAACTCGATCCACGAGATAGCTCGGTGGTTCCATAGTAGTTGTGCTCGACTTAGCTTTGAGCTTAGTGGGAGTATCAACCCTTTGTCATTTCAATCCCAAGTACTATTTCGCAAGTACTTGGGTAATGTATTCTTTTTGATTCATTTCTAATAAAGAATATTATGTTGAAAATTTATCAGTGTGTTTTGCTTACATCTTACTTCAGTCATTGATTCACTATTATTTGTTTTAATACTTTAACTATTTTATACGATAGTGAATAGGGAACAACACTATTGCTTCTGCATTGGTCTGTCTATCCACTGGCAGACTCTTCAACTTTTCCAAAATGATTTTTGATGCCATGGTTACAAATGCAAATAAAGAGAATTTTTTTTTTAATGTACCCAAGATTTTTGCAAATAATCTTAAATTTTGAAACATCAAGCAAGCAACAGTACATTGCTATTCCTTTTACTAAAAAGATTTTTGCAAACATGAAAAGGGGCTTTGAAGGGGTTCACAGGCCACTGTTTCCTGCTATGTTTCCTGCAGTTGCTACTTACCTTGTAGGTACATCTGCTGCTTCTGCTACATCTAAGGCACAAGATCAACCACACTCTGAATCAGATGAACCAGAGCCTGCACAGAGGACACTAACTCTACCACCACCTTCACCTCTAGTGTATGAGGAAGATCCACCAGAGATTCCTCAGACACAACCTCCAACACCCACTCCTACAGCAGATCCAGGCTCCTTATCAATGGACGAACTTCTCTCACTAGTTCCAAAATTGCTACATAGAATAAAGAAGTTAGAAAAGGATCTTCAGAAGTCAAAAGAGACTCAAGCTGAAGCTGTGATTAAATTGGTTAAAAGGGTTAAATGACTGGAGGGGAAATTCAAATCAAAGGGAATTGACATCACTAACTCAGAAGGTGAAGAAAATTCTCCCAAACACGAGAGGAATTTGAAGGAGGGTGGATCAACTTTTAGAACACCAGCAAAAGAAAAATCCTATGAGGAAACAATTAGTCCTCAAGGATTGGAAGCAACTGATATATTAGTAAAGGATCTTAGTCAGAAGAAGCCTGCTAAAAAGAAAAAGGATGCTGCAAGTTCTGGTGAAAAGGATAAGTCTGCTTTTAGGGAAAAAGTTAATCCTGGTTTTGAAGTTAATCCTGGTGTTGAAGTTAATTCTGGTGGTGCAACATTTAAGTCTGGTGGTGAAGAAGTTAGTTCTGCCAGTGTTCCAGTTAAGTTTGGTGAGGAGTTCACTCAAATAAAAGGAAAGGGGATATTGGAAGAGTCTTCTGAGCCGAAAAGGACCAAAAGACAAATTAGAGAAGATGAAGCAAGCATGGCAGAGATTGCTAGAATTAAAATAGAAGAGGCAGCTGCAGCAACTAAGCTTGCAAGACAGCAGATGGATGATGAGCATATTGCAAGAAGCTTACAGCAACAACCAGAACTAACTGAGGAGCAAAAGAAAAGGAGAGCTGAAGTTCTGGAATCTGCAAAGTTCTACTCTGATGAAGATTGGGACAACATAAGAGCAAGACTTGAAGTTAATAGGGACATCCTACCAGATATTGGAGCAGAAGACTTTGCTAGAAGGATGGTAGAAATGATCAATGAGAAAAAGAGGCTTCTCAGAGAACAGAGACAAAAGGAAAGGATGAACAGACCTCTGACTAAAGGAGAGCAAAGAGAATACATGATCAACTACATCAAGAGTCAAGGTTATCATAGCTGGAAATAACTCAATTGAGGAAGCTAAAAGCTAGAGATCTCAAATCGAGTTTGAAGCGTGGTCAGCAGTCTGAGTTTTGCTCCAATGGATTACGAGAGCCAAAAGGCGTAAGACTAAAGAGGTTAAGAAGATTGCGAGAGGGTGAAAAGCTAATTGAAAAAAACGTAAAAGTGGTCAAGGCGAGAAGATCTTGATAATCCTAACACTGTAAAGAAGGAGGAAGAAATTGAGGCTTCAAAACCTATCATTAAGTGGACCAGAAAGAAATCCAAAGGTAAGAAGCCTACAAAGAAGAATAAAACCGAGGTCAAGGAGGAAGTAGCTGAGTACATGAACGATAAGGTTGATGAACCTTCCTTAGAAGAATTCACAATGGGGTCCATTCCAGAAGGTCTAGCACTTCCAACAAAGATAGCTAAAATACAGATCATTAAAAATGGAAAGAAAGGTGCTTATCAGGTAATAAGGGAAATTCACTCTGACACAATATATGTGAATTTTCTGCATTGTTGAGTGATTTGTCCGAGGATGATGTGATGACCATGTATCGAGTTGATGGTGGAAAACATGGTGATCAAAGACCGAGGAGGAATATGAAAGAGTCATCCGAGGAGATTTGAAGACAATGTTTGAGCCACCGTGTCGATAATGAGATATGGAAGTCGGCAAGCCAATAGCAAATAATCGATGGAGATACTTCCATACCACAAGTTTATTGTTTGGAATTAGATACTTTGGTCATTTATATGCTAATGTATGGACTATCCACTTTCAAACAAGACTTGCAGGAAATGCTTGAAAATAAGTTGCTTGGTGAGGTAAAAGATAATGCATGTTATCAACTTTTGAACTGATAGAATCAAAAGCTCAACAGCAATAATTTTTAAAATGTTTGGAAGAATTTTCTTAGCTGTTGAGTGTTATAAGTTGATATATGTATAAATGGTTTTTGAGAAAGTTTCACTTGGTGAAAGTGCTTTGTGTTAATACAAATAAGCCGTAAAAACGTTTATTTATATTTTACGATCTTCTAATGTTTTGTCGATAACAAACGTAAAATCATTTTAACGAAACAAATAAAATATGTAAATAGTTTGAGCCAATAGTTTACTAACACACTTACGTTTTCATATAAAACACCAAACAAGTAATAGTGTTTTCATGTTATAGTAATATCATTTTTATTCCATCTGCACTGCAAAAACAGTCAAAAACACCTTGAAAAGTCTCAAAAAGACAGAAAAAATATTTAGATCAGATTTTATGCAATAATTGTCAAAATCTAGTCCCTCGGTTATTCAAAACATGTAATTTTTCATAAAAGGCCCTCGTGATTTTCAAATTGTCAAAATTACCCTTATAAAGTTCGGGCTTTTGCAAAATGGCAACTTTAGTCCTCAAGTTTCAAAGATTGATGAAATTTACCTCGGACACTTTAAATTGGAAAATTAATATTTTTAGTCCTTTGGTAATTCAAACTTGTCAAAAGTTGTCCTTATAATAAACTTTGCAAATTTACGCTTTAGTCCCTCAAGTTTGGTGAATTACAAAATGGTCCTTGTTATTAATACCAAGTCCACTAAACCCGTGACCCCAGGTCCAAAACCACTGACCTCCTACCATTTGAACCCCATCACCAAAATAAAACCACCCATGACCTCCTTTTCCTCCATCCTTTTCTCCTTTCTCTCAAACCCGTAACCACCACACCCTTTACCCAAATTCCCACCATCCCAAAACACTCAACCTCCTCACCACAAGCCTTTACCCAGTTATACCCAAATCCCAAACCCACTAGGCATCTTTCCCCTTCCCCAAGATGTGCCATGGTGGCAATCCTAGCATAAATCAACCATCCGAAGGCTCAGATTTGCTCTCACGTGTACCTAATTCTTGGATGGCCAGGATTGAATTAAAGAAGCACAAAGTGAAGCTTGGCTTGCTGCTCTCACAGAAGAAACACAAAGAGAAGAAGAAGACCCCTAGCTTCTTAGTATAAATAGGACTGATTGTAGCCAAGTATAAGGCACCCTTTTACTTAGTTTTCAAAATTAGTTTACTGTTTTAAAGTTTTATTGTAATGAGTTTTACTTAGTTAATGAGAAGCATTTCTTTTATGTGTTACAGTTTTATTTAAGTGATCATTGCTTACTTAGTTCTTATCAAAGTTATCTAAACAGTTTTAATTAAGTAGTATTTAGCTTACATCAAAAACATTATAAGTTCTAAGGTTTTCAATCGCTTTTAAGCTTTGTTTGGGTCAAGTAAGAAAATGGGTCAAAGTGGTTTCTACCCATTTTGACCTGAGTAGTCAAACCAGTTTTGAGCTTAGAAGTCACTTGTTTTGGGTTGGAAAAGAGTTTTACAAAGTTTCACTAATTTGAAGTGTAATCTGTTTCAAAGAAAAAAAAAGAGTTTCTCAGGTTTTTAACATCAGATTAAGTGAAGTTTCAATCAAGTTAAAAATTTATAAAAAATAAAAATCACAAGGTCAGTAGCTTGTCCAACTGTGGTTAAGAGAAAAAAATTCAAAAAAAATGTGTAGGTAGGCCTGCTGGTGGGTGAAAGTGGGTCAGTTGGCCATTTCACTATTCTGTGCAGGGGTATGCTGTCCAATCAGGGGTTTTTCTCAGCTTATTAATAAGCTGCACACAGCTTATTAAGGGTATTATTGTGGGGCAAAAGGGAGCCAGCTGGGTTGACTTCAAGTACCCTCAAGATCAGAAGCCACCTCACACTCTAGCTTATCCAAAATAAGTTCCCAAGTAAGCCCTTGGCCTGATTCTTTGCTGCTGCAAACCACCACAGCAGCTAAGTTCATTTTTCAAGTGCTTATTGGTTTCTAGCTTTGCTTATTCGAAACTTAGGTGCATTTAGTATAATTAGTTTAGGTTTAGTTTAACCCGACATAGAGTGCTTATTTGAGCTTTTGCTTTGCTTATTTTCCATGTACTTAGCATAGGATTCCCTAGCATAGTTTAACTAGTCAACTGCTCTTCCCTTTAGTCCTTTAGCTTATTTCTTTTACTACTTGTTTATTTTAGCTTAGTTGTTCATTCCCTCTGCGTATCACTGTCTTTTTTAGCTTATTTGTACTTAAATCTTGCAAAGGGCTGTTTGGTTTGAAACTGTCCAAGGTGTGTTTGGTTGACTGTCTCTAATCATTGGTAATAAGTCACAAAACGACTTATTGGGAAGGATTTAGAACAAAAGTTTTCACAATAGTCTCATATTTCTATCTCATTAATGCTGATAAAGAAAAATTAAAAAAGGGTTTTCAAAATTTGCAAGCTATTTGGGATTCGAACCACCACCCAAACTCACCACACACACATCTTACCATCTCGCCCTTGGGTCTTGTCTCGTTGGTATTTACACAAACAAACCATTTAACCCATAAATCAGTTTTACCTATAAGCTCATTTGAGCTTATTCACAGCTTATTTTCCCAAACAAGAACCTGTTTTCCTATTTTTCTTAGGTCCAAAATTAATGAAAGTAGTTTACGTGAATTTTGATTTTTCAACATTAGTTTAATATTTTTAATCATTTAATTAGTGTTTAATAGTTTTTAATCCGTAGTAATTATTTTAAAGTCAAAAAATACCCGGTCTTTTCTAAAATTATTTTAGTCAATTAGGACGAGGAAAATTAATTTTACACCGTAGCCTTTAAATTGCAAAATTTTTACGTTTATGGCTCGGTTGTTTCCGGTATTTACGTTTTACGTTTTAGCACCCTAGGACTTAGTTTAGCTTCAATTTATCATTCCTTAGGCTTAGAAGTAGTTAATTTGTAGTTTATTAGGTTTCCGCGCCTTAATTACCTTCCGTTAATTAATTGTAGAAAACGTAACTCAAATCAAACAAATCATTAAAACCAATTCAAGTTCAAATCACGAAACTCAGCGAATCTTTCCATTCACACCTCGTTGGGACACGACCGGAAATCACTTTTCGGTATCACTTTTATCACACCGTGAAGATTTGATCGTTAACCCTTTTCCTAAAGGGTTAATTTGTCGAATTTTACGGTTATTTTGATATCGTTGATATTGTGTTTTCACCACTCACTTTATACGAATCAAATTTTGGCGCTTGCTGCGGGAGGTGTGTTGTGACAATATCATGAAGTTTTTGCGATTAGTGACTTGAAGAACCTTCCTAGTGAAGTTATTGTTTTATAAAATACAAAAATACAAAATATTTTCTTTTCTTTGTATATATATATGTAAAAGATTAAAAATACAAAAGATTTTCCTTGTTGTTTTAAATAATATAGAAGACACAATCAATATAACATTCTCAAGCGAGGTGTTATCATTATAAGTTCCCGAACAAAGATTTAAAACTTGCCTTTGTGTCGCTCGTGTTTTGGTTTACTTTTATCGGTTTAACAAAGCTGTGTGGGGTATAAGGACGGCGACATTAAATTGCGGTGAAAAGAGCGGGTTTTAATAAGCTTGTGACCTAATAAGTCTCTCCGCTCCTTTGTGCGTTTTACTTATAAGTGATCATTTCACGTGGGATTATTGGTTTAAGTTCCTTTGTCGTTTTGCCTCGATATTGTTTTAATTGGATTTGTTAATATCTTTTACTTTTCAAAAACAAAAAACCAAAAAGATTCTTCTTTCCCCATTTTCATAATTCTCTTGTTTCCTCGAGTTCGTCTAGTGCATGCGCTCGTTCTTCTAGATCATTGAGCCCTTTTCGTGATCTAGCGAAATTCCTAGAAGGCGTTCTCATAGGCGTCTTTGCCGAATAGTCAAACCCGAGATTCGTACTATTCCTAACAACAATATGGCGGACGAATGAACTATGGCGAAATGCTCGAGCACCCACCGAGGGTTATGGAGATGCCATCGTTTACCACCAATCAATTACGATCACTTTGAATTGAAGGCGCATTTGATCCAACTTGTGTCTGAATCAATTCCACGGGTTTGATCGAGAAGACCCGTATGCACACATCCGTTGGTTTAACAAGTTGACCTCAACTATCAATTACAAGGATGTGCCACAAAAGTGATCAAGCGATGCTATTTCGTTCTCACTTGAGGGGCAGCCGGTTTGGTGGAAAAGAACCCCTCGAACCATCGAAACTTGGGAGGATCTTGTTCAAAAGTTTGTCAATTATTTCTTCCTCCATCAAAGGCGACTAATCTTAAAATGAAATTTCTGGATTTCGTCAAAATTTCGATGAAAACTTTGGAGAGGCATGGGAGAGATTCAAAGATCTCCTCGAAATGCCCCATCATGAATTCACGAGCTTGACAAGTTAATATCTTTTATAATGGGTTGAGCAGTAGCGATCAAGATTCTTTGAACATGACCGCGGTGGCAATATCTTGAATCGTAAGCCTAAAGATGTGATTGAGATTTGCGAGAAAAATCAAAAGTTCCTATTTCTGCAACAAAGTCAATATTCGAACACTCATGCTTCTTCATCCGGTAACTCTTCCGAGTTAGCCGCTCAGATTAACCGCTCTAACGAGGCGTCATCCGTTGTATGATGAAAGAGGTAAAGGAAATCAAAAGCGAAATTCATAAGCGGAACCAATCAAAGCCGTGAACAAGGTGTGTGAAACTTGTAGTGGTCCACACGCGTATTATGATTGTCAAGCAACCGATGCTTCTTTTACCAAGCTCCGTAGCTTCCGTAAACCACAATCAATACCGACCACAAGTGATCCTCACTACTGCACTAGCGATGACACCACTGGTTTTCCTCCTGCAAAACCATGGCAATCAAAATCGCTTTGTTCGAATCAAGGACAAAACGTCAATAACTCTCAAAATTTCAATCGAGAACCTAACAATTTCAACCAACCATATCAAGCTCCAAATCGGCAAAGTTATCAACAACCTTCTCAAGCTCCCTACCAAATGAATTCATGAAAATTCTTGAGTCAAGCATCGTTCAATGCAAACTCGGATCAATAACATGAGAGTTGAGCTAAAAAGGAAATTGATACCACAATGTCTCGGCAGACGAGATGAATTGAAGAATATGATGGCGGTTTCATGAACATGAATATGAACAAAGCTTCGTCATCTTACGGAGGACTCCCAAGCAATCTGATTCCAAATCCAAATGCCGAGTTGAAAGCCGTCACCACTCGTAGTGGTAAGGCGACAATGGACCTTCGACTCCAATGCCTCCTCCACGGGGAGCAATGAGTCAAGTTACCAAGGATACAACGGACAAGGTGCATTTCTCAAGCCCACGGTACCGCACGTCCACCTTGGTAGTCAAGCTTTAAGTCCGGAACCCGAAGTTCCAAAGACAAATTCTAAGCCGAAATGACTTCCGTCCCAAATCAAAAGTCTAGTCGACTTCCTTACCCATCAAGATTGCATGATGAGAAGCTCAAAGACAAAACCAAAGAGCAAATGGAAAAATTTTCCAAATTTTCAATGAAGCGCACTTTGATATAAGCTTCGTTGATGCTCTCGTTCTAATGCCCAAATTTGCATCCACGCTTAAAGGCTTCTTGAGCAACAAAGATAAGTTATACGAGATGGCTAAAACCCTCTCAATGAGCAATGCTCGGTGGTCCTTCTCAAGAAGCTTCCCAAAAGCTTGAAGACCCAGCGGTTTTAATCCGTGTGATTTCTTGGGGATGGTTCAATGCTCCGCTTGGCCGATCTTGGCGCAAGCCTTAACCTCATGCCACTCTCGGTATGGAAGAAACTCTCTTCCTAAACTTACATCCACTTGTATGACACTCGAGCTAGCGGACCGTGCAAAACTCGTCCACTTGGGATGGCAGAGGATGTCGTGGTGAAAGTAGGAAAGTTTCACTTTCCTCTTGACTTTTGTAGTAGACTTTGATGCGGATCCTAGAGTTCCCTCATCTTGGGAGAGCTTTCTTGAGAGCGAGCCATGCTCTAATTGATGTATTCTTTGAAGAGTTGACCATACGGGTTGACAACGAAGAACTCACGTTTAATATCAACGAAACTCCAAACCTCTATACAAACATAGTGTTGCCACAATTGATCAAAAATCGAAAGAATCAATGCAACACTCTCAAATTTCATGGTTAAGAGGAGTCACCAAAAGCGTCTTGAGCTAAAAGCTTTGAAAATCAACCTGGTTCAAACAAATGGGTTGAAAGTTGTACCAAGGAAGTCAAGAGTGTTCTTGATGATGATGATCTAGAATCGGAGACTTTATCGGAAGTGGTGGAAATTGCTAGCTCTAAGAGCACACCACTTGTCCCACCTCCTAATCGGTTTATCGTATTGAGTTTGTTAACTCGTGAATGAAACCAAACTCTCTTGAGTTTCATCTGGATTGGATGATGATGTTTGTGATCCAATGGAGACATTCTTCCCATTGAAGAATTGCTCAAAATGAGCCATCATCCCTAGTCTTATTATTTCCGACTCTTCCATCCCTTCTCTCTCCGGGATGAGGAAGATGACAACTTTGGAATGAAGTCGATGCCTTTCTTAGTGATGAGTCGATTCAACAGAATTGATAATACTTACTTTGATTCGGAGGGGACATCCTTTTTCGGAAAATCATTGATTGAAGAACCGTTTCCAACCCTCCCTACCGAAATTCATTGACAATCACCACACAAACTTCAAGACTAAGCTTAAAAATGTCAAAATGGTGATTTGCTTTTCTTGATGAGGAATGGACTTGCATTCTCATGCACATCTTTATTCCATTCTTCACGGATGGTGTGGTTGCTCTTTCCTTTTCTCTTTCGGGAATGAGGACACCATCTGTGACCGATATCATCCTTTATAGTTTCTACTATTAACAATACCGCGGTTGTATCTCGTCGGTGTGGAACTTTCCGATGTTCATATGTTTATTAACACTTGAACGCGAAAGTCCGATCGAGATTGGTTTTCCACGTTGCTTCCCAAGAACAAATGAATACGGGGTCGAGTCAAGCTAGCGACTCGGGAATCAAAAAGCAGTAGCACACTATATGGGTTTTCACCGTATTTCGACTTCTTTCTACTTTCTACCACCCTAGTGTGGGGAGTTGCCCCATTGTTGTATATAAAGTTTTCTAAAAAAAAAAAAAAAAAAAAAAAATCAAATAATGGCGTAGTATTTCCTTTTCGTTCTATGTTTCGGCATAGCCGCGGTGCTTTGAATATTGAGGCAATATTCATTTCTAGTGTGGAAATTCTCACGAATTTTATCATGTAATTATGCCATCTTATTCCCCATTTTGGCCAAAATTTTTTTTGGAGTAAGTGTTTTGCACTTACTCGATTCTGATTATCGATCCGCCATGTCTAATAAACAAAAGGATTGGCTAATCCATGAGCAAACGGCTCTTGGTAAAGATATCTCAAATCCGTTGACGACACAATTTGCCCAAAATTGTATGGTGTTCACTCACCATATCTTTAATTAGTGAAGAGTTGGCTAGCCCGCAAGTTTATGGCTTGTGGTAAAGGCGGATGGAAAACCATAATTGGTAATCGACTCACCAAAGATATTTTATCTAAGAGTTGGCTAGTCCGAAGCAAGCGGCTTACGGTAAAGACAAATCAAAACCGTTGAAAAGTGGTGGTTTGCTCAAAATCATTTGGTTATCATTGTACCAAGGTTCTTACTTGAACTAAAACAATTGGCTACTCGAGTAATGGCTTTTGGTAAAGAGATTCAAATCCATTAAGTTTTCTCAAAAGATTGCTAGGGACTAGCAATGTTTTAGTGTGGATTGATGAGTGTGTAAATACTCATCATTTTTATTCCATCTCGCAAAAAGCGATCAAAACACCTTGAAAAGTCTCAAAAGACGGAAAAATATTTAGGCAGTATTTTATGCAATAATTGTCAAAATCTAGTCCACAGTTATTCAAAACATGTAATTTTTCATAAAAGGCCCTCGAGGATTTTCAAATTGTCAAAATTACCCTTATAAAGTTCGAGTTTTGCAAAATGGCAACTTTAGTCCACAAGTTTCAAAGATTGATGAATTTACCTGGACACTTTAAATTGGAAAATTAATATTTTTAGTCCTTTGGTAATTCAAACTTGTCAAAAGTGGTCCTTATAATAAACTTTGCAAAATTACAGTTTGGTCCCTCGAGTTTGGTGAATTACAAAATGGTCCTTGTTATTAATACCAAGTCCACTAAACCCGTGACCCCCAGTCCAAAACCACTTGACCTCCCTACCATTTGAACCCCATCACCAAAAATAAAAACCACCCATGACCTCCTTTTCCCTCCATCCTTTTCTCCTTTCTCTGAAACCCAGAACCAGCCACACCCTTTTACCCAAATTCCCACCATCCCAAAACACTCAACCTCCTCACCACAAGCCTTTACCCAGTTATACCCAAATCCCAAACCCACTAGGCATCTTTCCCCTTCCCCAAGATGTGCCATGGTGGCAATCCTAGCATAAATCAACCATCCGAAGGCTCAGATTTGCTCTCACGATCAGAAGCCACCTCACACTCTAGCTTATCCAAAATAAGTTCCCAAGTAAGCCCCTTGGCCTGATTTGCTGCAAACCACCACAGCAGCTAAGTTCATTTTTCAAGTGCTTATTGGTTTCTAGCTTTGCTTATTCAGAAACTTAGGTGCATTTAGTATAATTAGTTTAGGTTTAGTTTAACTTCAGCTTATAGAGTGCTTATTTGAGCTTTTGCTTTGCTTGTTTTCCATGTACTTAGCATAGGATTCCCTAGCATAGTTTAACTAGCCAACTGCTCTTCCCTTTAGTCCTTTAGCTTATTTCTTTTACTACTTGTTTATTTTAGCTTAGTTGTTCATTCCCTCTGCGTATCACTGTCTTTTTTAGCTTATTTGTACTTAAATCTTGCAAAGGGCTGTTTGGTTTGAAACTGTCCAAGGTGTGTTTGGTTCGGCCTGTCCTTAACTGTTGGTAATAAGCTGTCAAAACAGCTTATTGGGAAGGATTTAGAACAAAAGTTTTCACAATAGTCTCATATTTCTATCTCATTAATGCGCTGATAAAGAAAAATTAAAAAAAAAAGGGTTTTCAAAAATTTGCAACTGCTGGGATTCGAACCCTGGCCACCCAGCTCACCACACACACATCTTACCATCTCGCCCTTGGGTCTTGTCTCGTTGGTATTTACACAAACGAACCATTTAACCCATAAATCAGTTTTACCTATAAGCTCATTTGAGCTTATTCACAGCTTATTTTCCCAAACAAGAACCTGTTTTCCTATTTTTCTTAGGTCCAAAATTAATGAAAGTAGTTTCGTGAATTTTGATTTTTCAACATTAGTTTAATATTTTAATCATTTAATTAGTGTTTAATAGTTTTAATCGTAGTAATTATTTTAAAGTCAAAAAATACCGGTCTTTTCTAAAATTATTTTTAGTCAATTAGGACGTAGGAAAATTAATTTTACACCGTAGTATAAATTGCAAAATTTTTACGTTTATGGCTCGGGTTGTTTCCGTATTCGTTTTTACGTTTTAGCACCCTAGGACTTAGTTTAGCTTCAATTTATCATTCCTTAGGCTTAGAAGTAGTTAATTTGTAGTTTATTAGGTTTCCACTTGCCTTAATTACCTTCCCGTTAATTAATTTGTAGAAACGTAACTCAAATCAAACAAATCATTAAAACCAATTCAAGTTCAAATCACGAAACTCAACGATCTTTCCATTCACACCTCGTTGGGACACGACCGAAATCACTTTTCGGTATCACTTTATCACACCCGTAGATTTGATACGTTAACCTTTTTCCTAAAGGGTTAATTTGTCGAATTTTACGGTTATTTTGATATACGTTGATATTGTGTTTTTCACCACTCACTTTACACGAATCATAATACATATGTACAACAACTAGTGTTTACATAATAGGTATATATATACACTTAGTATGTATTGTAATGGGAAATATAATGGGTAGAAGTCTAAGTATTTGACCCATTGACTAAATACATTGAATGTAGTTTGTCGGGATATGAAAGTGCTGAAGAATGACAAAGTACTGAAAAAAGTCAAAGTACTGCTAAAGAGAAAGTAAAAGTACTACAAAGCTAAAGAACTGTTATATTCGTTTATGGAAAGCTTTATTATTCTAGAATATTCTTTGTTTAGATTACTTGTCGTACAAGGATACAAATTATAAACCGATTAGGGTTATCCTTAAGCCTATAAAAGGACCCTAGATTGGCATTAGAGATATGTGTTTTAGAATCCTAAAATCGATTATTATTAGAGTTTCGAGTTGTTTAAGAGTGCATAACAAGCGATTTAGAGTTATTAATAAAATCATTGAAAGTAAAGTTATATTCTTCTTAGCTTTGTTAAGTAAATTCCGCGTGCTTAATAGAGATTACTCGGTGTTTCATTGTTAACAACTTAGGATTTATCCGAAGTTATTAAACCATAACAAGCTATATAGTTAGTTTGGTTAGAGTACATCGATCCAACAAGTGGTATCGAGCTTGTGTGGAAACTCGACTAAGAAGAAAACCTATTTCACAACAAACTCTAAAGATGTCATTGTCGCATCAACCCCTATCTACGAGGTATGTTCTAAGTGTCATGATTTTATCAAAAGTACTTAATGCTTATGTTATTGAAAGATATAAGCGTGTAAGGGCTAGGTCCGAGGTAGCTGGTTATCAAATTACTTTAGAGTCTATGGAAGCCAAAATTATAACACATGAAAATAATGAAATTGCTTGGGCGAAAAGTATGAACAACGGGATTATCGGTTAAAATTAAGTGAATGGAAGTTAAATTGTAAGATTTACGAAATTGAGAAGCTGACTCGGAGAGAGATGAATTGTTAGCAAAGTTTGCTACACGGAAAGAATCAGTGCATCTCATGTCACTTATGTCGAAAAAGCAGAGAAGGGCTTACAATAGAATTTGGTCTAGGTTTTGGTATGGATTTCAATGGTGTAGAAGAAAACCCACCTAGTGATAAGGATGACCTTGATTTTGAGGATATAACCACTAGTGATGATGAACTTATTAACTATGTTGACACATCTAGTAATGAGGAATCATTAAGTGAACCACCTCCTGAATATAAGAAAGACAATGGTTATCATGTTGTCCCACATCCCACTGGTAGTCATCAACCCATTAGACTGATGTTTCTGGTTTGGTGTAGACAACCTAGAGTTTAGAAAGAAGCTTATTGGTCAATCTAGGTGCGACACCCCAAAAGCAGTTGAGACACCTAAGGTAGATGATGCTAAAATCAGCGGTACTTTCACTCAAAGCATCGCTACACCTTCAATGATACCTTTAAGAAAACCTTTTCACAATAATGCTAAACCTTTTGGGATAATTTTGGTCAAAACAGTTTAATCACTCACCTAGGCGATGGGATAGGTTTGGTAATACACATAGAAGAAGAAATTTTAGGATTACGGATCAAAACTATGTTTTGTTTGTTTTAGTCACGATCATTTGATTAAGGTGTGACTTGATACAGTACCTAAGTAAGTTCCCAAAGCAGGCGTCACACCGAAACCAAGGGAGTCTATACTAGCTTGGAATCATTCACATAGGTTTAACCATAGAAACTTCTCACGGACTATAGGTACCTCACGGAGAAGACCTTTTTCAAAACCTCCGGTGCCTTCAAACACTTTCCAAGGTCTTTGTTAAGCAAAATCTGATGCTTTCTCAAAGTCTTTTCGATTTCACCAAACACCTCTTGGAATAGAAGCCCTAGGAGATCTAATTTCTATCATTCTAGAAGGCGTTACAACTCAAGAAAGTAGCTAGATCAAGGGACTCCTTATGAAGTTAAAACTACATGGGTTAAGAAGGAAATGCGATGATGAACAAACAAGACTTTCAACAAATCTTGGTGAAACAGACATTTTTGATAAAGATGATTTTGTGGTAAAAGAAGAGGAGATTTTTGTTGAAAAGAAAGTTTTGTTGAAAATCCACTAGTTTTGAATCAAAAGATAATCTTGGATAATGCTTTAAAAAGCGTTGGAGACTACATACTTACGGAATGTAAGTATGTCACTCAACAAGGGAACACAAGTCAAGAATGGCTTGGGTTCCTCAAAAAAACTAACGTTTTCATCTTATTAGGCAGGCAACCCGAAGAGGAGCTTAAAGATCATTTTATTGTTGATAGTGGTTGTTACGTGAGCATGACAGAGACAAGGAGTTTCATCGGGTGTTTTGGAGTATATTAGTTTTGAGTTACATTTGAGGGAGGACTATTTAGTGTAAGTATAGTCCTATGCATTAATTGAGGGAGGAAATTCATGTTTATTTGAAGTGTTTGCTATTATAAAGAGGAGAATGGAAATCTCGCTTTTTGGTTATATGGAATCTTGCTTGGAAATTACCGCTTTGGAAAGTCTTGTGCGTGGAAAGCAATTGCTTTATCTTATCAAAGCTTGTTCCAACGGTAATATTGAGGTAAACTTCACTAACGGTAACTTTGTTATTAAGAACATGATTTTTAAAATCTCACCTATAAATAACTACTCTCGAATTTCCTCTCAACTTTATATCTTATAATCTTTTCCATATTTCTCTCTCTTTCACCTATATTTTTCACTCAACCGCGTTTTTAGTTAACAAATAATCAATGGCAAATCAAAATACAGCTTTGAAACACAATATGGTGGCGAATTTAGACAAAGCTGAAGCTAATGTCATCTTCCATGACATCATTGATTTTCTCCTTTGGATCACCGATTAGTTATGCACTTTTAGTGGAACCGGATATCATTGAGCCATGGATTCAACAATTTTAGGCATTGCTAGGGTTCATATGGAGAATGATAATTCGTATATTCAAGCTAAAGTTCTTGGGAAGATTGTGACATTCTTGAAGCCTCAATTCATGAAGATTTATTGTTTGATGATGAAGAAGGGGTCGCTCGTTTTGATAAGCAATTGATT